>JAASFI010000446.1:0-27733 GCA_023333705.1 Globisporangium viniferum | reverse complement strand
TGGCGCAGAAACTCGCACTTGTCAGCGTTGTCTACGCCGAGCGAGCTAGTTCCACAAGCATGCGACACAAAATGGACTCGATGGTGCTTGCGGTGATCTTTAGGTACGCAGGCGAAAAAGTGCATCGACGAATCTTGTTGACAAAGTATCGGTAAGTAAAGCACAAGTTGTTGCAGATTTCGCAACTCTTGGTAGCTACTAGTAGCTGACAACAGGAGACACCTCATATGCGTTAGAAGAAATGAGATAGTTTTTATGTGGTCTAGTCGAGTTGTTGCTGTCGCTCAGTATAATCTCAACTGCAGTGTGGAATTGGAGTAGGTGCCGCTGCAAAAGAGTACAGTGATGTGACACAATTCACCGCAGTAGTCGCTATTACTCACGCGCTAGATCACGGTAGATCACATTCACGGACTGAGTGAGTATGCCCAGTATCCGCGGTAGTCGTCACGATGCTTGCAGACGAGCTTGTCATTTCCAAAAAGCAAACATACAACAGCAATAACACAAGCGCAACCCGAACATCCCAAGGAGAACAAACAACACACGAAACTAGATCGACCGAGCGCTTGTTGTTGACGTTGCATGTCGTGGTAACGTGTGCTCATTGTTTGTTGCATGGTGCTGCCCAAATGTGAACAGAACAGCTTCCACCAAGTTGTATTTGATAACTCAGCGACTGCTAGTGCAACCCCAAGTCGCCTACATGCGATCGTGGATGGCCATCTCGCCAAGATCGTGTTGCGCGTGTCGGCATGTGTGAGTATGCATGGGGCTTGTAAATCACTGGATTTACGACACGGTTTTCTGATTTCACTGTTAATCACGACACTACTTTCGAAAACCTACCTGTTCATGGTGCTGGGTGTTTATACTTTTATCTTCAACATCGTATGCTCTCGTCGAATGCAAACCGTTTGTGTACTTTTATCCGGAATGATATACTGTTTATCCGTCGAAGTATACCTCCTCGATATTGATGGTTCTCAAAAGCTCCGCGTTTTATCTTCACTCATCCAAAGAGGCACTGATAACCAAGCCGAGCAACCAGTCGCGCGTGACGATGGCAGCAGTAGCAGCAGCAGCAGCGTCCTCCCTCCTCCGCCGCAGCCGCAGCCACCTGCAGGCGCGCGCCTCGTCCTGCGCGCCGCTGGCCGCATGGGTGCAGAGCGGGCGCGTGAGCGCGCCGTTCATGGCGGCTCCTAGCGTCGCCTCTGCGTCCAGCAGCATTGGCGCTGTGCGCACCAAGGTGAGCGAGCGCGCGCAGCGTCGCAAAAACCTGCGCAAGATGAAAAGCAACGTGGAGAAGGTGCCGCTGCTCAAGGACACGCTGCGCAAGCTCTACCTGCGCACGCACCCGGACCTCTTCGGCCAGTACCCGAAGCAGCAGGAGCAGAACGAGTCGTCGTACAAGGAGCTGCTCGGCATCCTCGACTCGATCGAGAAGAACAACGAGTTCCCGCCGGCCAAGACGCTCGTGCTGCCGTTCTCGCTCAAGACCCCGGTCGACGGCGTATTCAAGGAGGTGGCGCTGCACTTGCGCACCACGGGCGGTGCGTGCAACACGCTTGTGGAGGAGGCGCTCGGCAAGTTCTTCATCGACTGCGGACTCCCTGGCGTGTTCCAGTGGGGTGAAGGCAGCTGGGGCAAGGCGCTCGGCAAGGACAAGGTGCAGAACTCGAACCTGGACTTTGAGAAAGAGGACGAAGAGGCCAAGAAGCGCGAGCAGGCTGCTGCCGCGGAGAAGGCGCGTCGGGAGGCCGAGTACTCGGCGCCAGCGTACAACCCAGTGGACCGCAAGGCGCCAGAGGACAGCTCGATCGAGCGCATCTTGAACGAGCTCAACGACGTGTTTGAGATCATCGCTGCGGTGCCGCTCATGGACGAAGAAGAGTACGGCGAGCTGCGTGTGTACTACGAGAAGGGCCAGGGACTGGACGAGATCGACGCGCGTGGCTACAACATCAAGGACGCGACGCACCTGATCTGGGAGGGCGAGCGCGACATGAACGTGCTCACGGCGGGCGTGGACGCGGACTCGGCGATGATCATCCAGCGCATCCTCATGCACACGCTCGCGATCGAGCAGAAGGTGAAGGAGCTGATCGAGAAGGGTGTGATCGACCCCGAGGACGTCGCGTCCGACGACGAGGACGACGACGAGGAAGAAGAAGAAGAAGAAGAATCCACCACCACGACCAGCAAAACTTCGTAAGAGCAGAGACGCAAAAGACAACGAAAACATATAGAGGCGTAAGAGAAAGAAGCCGAGAGAGTGGTGAAACAAACGGCTGGTTGATAAAGGCGCGAACGCAACAACCAATGCCGCTCCATATCTGGGTGTCCCAAATACATATTAGCATGATCACTGAGAGAACACAAGCACGCGGCAGATGGTCGTCAATGTTCCCCCATTGTTTGAGACCCAAAAGACACATGGGATTGGAGACACCGAGTACTCACTGACTCACAACTTTGCTTCACAGAGAGAGCTGGACGACCACAAGGGATCCAGGAACACGCACGTGTGAGGCTGACTGCGTCTGTTACGTGACCCCAGTCCCAAGATCTGCGTGTCATACTCAACGAACGGGGTGGAGCTAATCTTAAAGTGTTCACCAAAAGTCTGCTCATATCAGATACAATAGAAAGCAACAGAGCATGGATGGATGGATGGATAGTTCAGTTGTATTCCGGCCATGTGTTTGGATTCGCGATGTAAAATCATGCTGTGTTGTCAAAAAAGTACGCACACCAATTTAAACCTTTGTGTGGATTTAAGATTGATTTGATCAGCAAAACGTTCAAGCAGTTTGTGTTTATGCTGAGATAGAGTGGATTAGGAATATAACTGAGTGTGATACTGTACTACCATCGACACCTTGATAACTCACACAGAGGACCTTTATATCAGATCCATTCGACGCAGAGACTTTGGTCCATTTCCTTCGTCCACAGCCAGTATCCTCCGGCAGGTGGCGTAAAAGCAGAGTGAGTTCACAACTCCAGCCGGTTGCGTTGATCACGCTTGTCAGAGCAATCATCCGTCGCCATCCCCCACCCCACCCACTCGTTCAGGCTTCCCTGAAAGACCAAAACCGACTCTATCGTTTCCGTAGCTCTTCGTCTTCCAAGATCTGAGGAGCTCAACCAGTCCAGTTCATTCTCCAATCCACTTCCTCGAGCTCACTAGTTAACTCGACCAAACTCCCAACAAGTCAACTCGATTCTCGCACCGAAAACCATGAAGCTTCTTATCGCTAGTACCGCCGTCCTCGCCCTTGTCTCGCTAGCCCCGCAGTCCGTCGATGCCCACGGCTTCATCTCGGAGCCGAAGGCTGTGTACACCGGTGGGAGCAGCTACACGAGTTTCAGCGCGGAGATCACGGCGAGCGTAAACAAGGGCTTCTCTGGACGTCAGTTTGGACGCAGCCCCGAGCAGAACGTGGCCGAGTTCACGGCCGCGTGGCCCAGCACCGGGTACACCTCGCTCAAGCAGATGATGGACGCCGCGGTGCCAGGCTGCGGGTACACGGACCCGAACGCCGCACCGGTGGACGTGAGCAAGCTGAGCTCGATGAAGTACCAGAACAACGAGTACAAGGAAGGTTTCCTCAACTCGCACCGCGGCCCGTGCGAGGGCTGGATCGACAACACCAAGGTCTTCCACTACGACGACTGTGTCAAGAGCTTCCCAGGGTACCCGGCGTCGATCCCCGTCAACTACAGTTCGTGCAAGGGCACGTGCCGCCTCACCTTCTACTGGCTGGCGGTCCACTCGTCCAAGTGGCAGGCGTACAGTAAGTCTCCCTGCTGAAGTCATTGAGCATTAAAGCGTGTCTATTTTGACTAACACGGTTTGCCTGTTTCTGATGTATGTGCTTCACTGCAGAGGGCTGCGTGCCGATCAAGAACGGAAGCGGCGGAGGCAGCACCGCCGCTGGCGAAGCGGATACCACCAACAACAACGGCAGCAACAGCAACAACAACAACAACAACAACAACAATAACAACAATAACAAGGCCCCAGCGCCAAACAACAACAGCAACAACAACGGCAGCAACAACAACAACAACAACAACAGCAACAACAACAACAGCAACAGCAACAACAACAACAACAACAACAACAGCAACAACGGCAGCAACAACAACAACAACAACAACAACAACAACAACAAGGCCCCAGCGCCAAACAACAACAACAACAACAACAACAACAACAACAACAACAACAAGACGCCGTCGCCAAACATCCGTAGTGTTGGCGCCAAGTCGTGGGGGTTCTAAGCTGTCATTATGGTCCAATCGAAAGTCCGAGTCCTAGGCACCTACAGTATGTAGTAGATCGTATCAAGTCTGTCGGAGAATATCTGTACGGGAGTGAGAGTGAATGAGTAGCCAAAATGAAATGATACGAATGTTTTGTACAAGTTCATGCATTCAACTTCCATATTATGGAGGAAAATTGGTTTTCACGGACTCAAACTCAACTGGACTCGACTGAAGGTGCTTCTACTGTCCGAAAGCTAAGCTATGAGCACAGCCACCACTGTAGCAAACAAGCAGAGTGCCAGCGACACTGCTGTACTCGCAGCAGCAGAGGGCGCTGCTGCTGGAGTCGACGCTGGGACTGTCGACGCTGGGACTGTCGACGCCTTGGGGTCGTCAGCCTCACCCCCAACAACGCTGGATGGCTTTGATGAGTCAGAGCCAGAGCCAGAACCTGCGTGTGAGCCAGCAGATGCTGGCGCTGAGGAGGAATTCGACGCGAGCTGACTTGGAGGGCCAACACCAAGAGGGTTGTTGATCGGCACGCATTGCTCTATGAGAGAGGTAAACAGTAGTAACGAGAAGTCAGTACTCAAGTTGTAGACTAGTCAAGACGGGGTGTATGTGTGTGGGCAGACGTACTGTAGATCTGCCACACTGGTTCGTGGAGCGCGAGCCAGTAGTACGTGATGATGCAGTCGGCTTTGCAGACCGAATAGTCGATTGGGAACACGGCCGGGTACGCGGTAGTGTACGCGCGGCAGTCGTTGGCGCGGAACATGCGCGTCTTGTCGATCCAGATCTCGCAAGGGCCCTAGATACAGGTAGAAACAGATAGACACGTGAGACGTCCGTACTGAATAGAGTAGGGCTTCGAATTCCTTAGCGTAGTGCTGGACGTACATGGTGCGTGTCGACGATACCCATCTGCTTCTCGTCGTTCTGGTACTTGAGCTCTTTCATGGCGCTCACGTCCACGGGCGGCACGTCGATGCGCGTGTTGGCACAGTTTGGCACGAACGTATCGACAAAGTCCTTGAGCGTCTTGTAGGTCGTCTGGTTCTTGAAGAACTTCGTGAACTGCGCCACGTTCTTCTCCGGCGACGAGTTCCACTTCTTGCCGATCCAGAGCGGCAGGCCGGCGCTCTTGGCTTCCAGCAGGAAGTCGTAGTTCGTGTAGTTCTCCGGGAGGATGAACTGCGCCTTGGGCGACGATATGTACCCGTGAGCATCCACGGCGGCACTGCTAAGGTGTGCGATGGCACAGCTCAGTGCGAGGGCGGTCTGTTGCCAGGAAAGGATCGTCATCTCGGAGGGAACTAGAGGGGCTCTGATGAAGTATGAGACTGGAGCGAACTGTTTGGACGATGGCAGATTGCAAAGTGGGGAAGGCAAGAAGGCTTGATTGATATCTCGGTCGAGGAACTGGCTCAGAGGCTGACAGCGAGCCTGGGGGTATTCGCGTTTCTATCGGGATCGTGATGATGGCGAACGGTTGACGTTCTTGGTGGAAAGATTTCGATCGACATACCTATCGAGCCAAATCATATCATCTACCCCCCCTCTGGTACGCCAGCTGCTCCTTAGATCATCACCACCAATAGAGAACTTAAGTGATTTAGCGGATCTCTTCCGATGATTTTTGATTTCCTGAGAGCTCTTGAGAGCCACAAATTTTGGTTTTTTGCTGGACGGCAAATCATCCGCGAAACCAGGTTGGTAATGCGGCAATGGACACTTTTGAGGGTGCCTCAGTGGGATGAGTTCTGTTTTGAGTTTGTTGTGTATAATTAATAGTACTGGATGCATCAGCATGCAAATTGCCACTGCCTTTGAACTCCAGCATGGGAGTTCTATCGAATACACTGTAGAGTCCTGGTGGTCCTGGTTCATCAGCTTGGACTGTACAGCCAACTCCTCATGGCGAATCACTTTGATTTTTTCTCTCTTCGCCACCTTGAATTGCAAAGTGGTGTAGCCGTCCTTTCTGAGTAATAAGTACACGCTATCCGTGAAATTCAAGTTGGATGGAGCTCGTGTGGCGCACTGGGTTGGTCGTCATCACCACCGGCTCTGAGCCACCGCCAACTGGTGCACTCTGCGTTTGCACCACTCGTTGCTGCTGTTGCTGCTGCGACTGCTTCTTCCACTGCACGTAGTCGAACTCGACGTTCGAGAGAATGATGATGAGCTCATGCGGAGACTTTCACGTGCAAATGCGGTACACCAGGTGCACGCACCAAATGAACACCGTGATCATCCTGCTGACAGGAACGGCATCACGTAGAACTTGACGGGATACCCGAACCAAATCTGGTTGAGCAGCAGGCGGTTCTGGAGTTTGTACCGGTCCCAGAGCAGCATCTCACACGAAAAGTAAAGCTGCATGACCATCCGCGCGACCAGCACGAGGACCGCAAACTCGGCCCGGAGACTCAGGCGCTCTTTGCAGACCGGCGGGATCGTGTCGAGCGACAGCACCCAGTGGGTCCAGAGGAAACTCGCCAGTAACCCGCAACAATGCGTCCATTTCCACGCGAGCACGTCACAGAGGCACACGTGCGCGGCGATCTGCTGCGCGTAGAGAAACACAAAGTCGAACGACGTGCAGAGCTTGTAGAGAAGCTGGTGCTGCGAGCAGCTCACGAATGGGATCACAAATGTGGCCGTAATGACAAGTCCCGCTACTGAACCCCACTGAAGAGCCTCTCGGTACTCCTGACCCCCCGGGTAGACTGCAAACACGGAGAGCGCAAAGCCCAGGATGCCTCCGCTGTACAGGAACTGCAGTTGCCACCAGTTGAGCGGCGTGCTGGCGATCGTGAGTCGTGGACGAGCCGCATCTGGAGTAGGTTGGACGAAGACTGAGAGGGTTCCGGATTTCTAATAGACGAGCTAGGCTCTGGAGTAGCTGAGAGACCACGCTGAAGCTCAAGAGCGATTCGGTACCGACACCCGATCGACTGCGTCCACGTAGAGGACTCTGGACTCCGCCTTTGCTTCTTCAAGATCTTGAGCTTGCGGTACGCCAAGCGGATCATGAGCGTGACGATCGTGCCCATGGCGTTGGAGAGAATGTCCTTGGACGTGAGCGAGTGCGCGGCTCCCGTGAGGAAATCCTGGTAGCGCGTGCGATCGATCGCGTCGATTGAGATCCCGGTTATCAGCACACACAGGTAGCAGATCGCGATGAGCACAGCGAAGACCACGCCCAAGATCGACGACGAACAAGAGACCCCTCTCTCATCGGCTTCGTGTGAAATGGTTGGCTAGACCTCCTTTATCATGATCCACCCCGACCTAATCCCCGAGTCAATCCAGCAGCAGTATCTAGTCCATGAGCTCGTCGCGACCGAGACGCTGCCCGCGTTCAACCCGATGATGATCAAGCACCTCGTGCTCATCGATTCTCAGACCGAGCGTTCAATCGCGTGATCGCACGCATCCAACCGCTGCTCTTGTCGAGCTTCGTCTGCGGGTACCTGCTTCATATCGCTACGACCTTCAGCTCCGCAGATATCGGACGAGTTCTCGCACCGATGTCACTGATCCTCCAGCTTCCCGTGGTGCTCCTGGTGCAGCTCGGGCTCCGGTACGATTTCGTCACGATTCTCATCCGCAACTTTAAATTCGGGTTCCTCGTGGTCACGGCGAGCATCTGGACGGTCTGCTTTGGGTTCTACCTGCAAGACGCGTGCGCCGTGATCTTGCCGCTGTGCTGGCTCGAGTTCCTGAACTTGCTGCTCATTGAGGCGTACTTTTGAGGCAGCGGCAACTCTCGATATTCTTAGCAACTGGTAGAAGAGCCACAAAAACCTCTTTTCCACACCGAATGAAATAGAATCGCATCTGCACAGCTTCTGAGAGGGTCTCTGGATAGTAATGCGAGTGGATGACTTCAGCCAGTACCCGGACGACTTTGACTGGGTGTATAGCATCAAATGAATGATGAAATCCTTCATTCATGCATCTATTACTTGTTGTTGTTGTTGCTGCTACTTGGGTCCACTTGGTTTCCAGCACTCGGAGCGACAGCGAGACCACCAGATCCAGCCACAGCTGTAGTAGGGACGCTCTGGTTGCTCGACCTTTTCTGCGCGCGCTGTGCATCGATGCGTCCCTGCACGATCGCAGTGAAGTCCACCATGTAGGCGGCGACGACCTCCAGGTCGGCCATCGCCTTCAGTCCGTGCTGGATCACGTCGGCTTCCGAGATGTTGTTCGCGTTGGCGTTGGTCGGCGATGACGTAGAATCAGGTTCGCTGGTAGTAGCAGCTGAGCTTGAAGAGGTTGCCTCCGCAGCTGCAGCTGCCGCGTTGTTGCTGCCCTCCATGTGCTTGAGGATCTGGCCGTGGATGCCGCTCGTACACCTCTGCAACAAGTTGCCGATCGCCATAATAATCTGCCCCAACGCCAGCGTTTTCTGGGTCGTCATGCGCATACTTGCGTCGGCTTCGTGCTGGAGACGGATCGTCTGGAGCTCCTCGGTCTCCAGCTCCCGCTGCAACGACGCGATCCTGTTGTTGAAGTTGAGAATCTCGTTCGCGCGCTCTTTCTGGAAACTCGCAAACTCGAGGCGCTTGATCTCGTTCTCTTCTTCGTGGAGCACCTGGCTCTGTCGCAAGTCGCGGTTCGTCTCTTTCAAGGTGTGGTACCGGTTCACGAGGTCTGTGACCTCCGGGTAGTCCTCGGGCACGGTCTCCTGCACAACCTCCAGGTACCGCGTGTATTTCATGTTCTTCTTCACTTCGTTGCCGAGTTTTTCGCTCTCGACCATGAGCTGCTCCAAGTGTTCCTTGAGCTTTGTGACCTCCTGCTCTTTCGTCAGTCGCTGCTTGATCTCGTCATTCGCGCGCTTCACGGCGCGATTGCGCTTGGACTCGTTTTCCTATTTGAATTTGTAATTCACAAGAGCATTGAGACCTCGCCATGGAAGGTATTTCAAGTGAACAGGTAGACGAAACGCGGTAGAAACCTGTAGGAACTTGTTGAACTTGATCAGCGACTCCTGCAGCTCGAGATCTTTCTTTCGCAGCCCTTCCTCTCGACGATGAAACGCGTCCTGTGGGTTCACAAGTTATTTGAACGCATCATCAGGTAAAGAATTCTGTGCGTTGGGAAAGTTCGCAGCCTCACACGCTCAGCTTTCGTACCTCTCGACGTGCAAATTCTTCTTTTTGGGCATCGAGCGCTTCTTGGACCTCGAACATTTGCCTGCGCTTTTCCAGCAGACGAGTCGCGGGGGAAACATGGTCCAGCGTCAGCGTCTGCGGCATTTTCGACGTCCTGTCATGTGCACAAACATCAGGCAAAACTCATCTATCAGTTAGAACTCAAGACGCGTCAAGCAAATGCTTGAGGTGCAGATAGAGTGAGTCGTACCTGTTCATAATCATCGCCGCGCCTGCGCTGCTCAGCGCACTACTTCGAGGCTCCATTTCGTTCTGTAGACAGAGATTGAGAGCTCTGGGGCTCTTTTGACTTTGCTGAATGCCTCGCTCTTGAGGTGTGACGCTCGCTGCTGCTGATGTCCTGAGCTAGCTTCCTATCTTGGATTGACGCACGCAACCTATTCTTGACAAGCGAGAGAGAGAGAGAGAGAGAGAGAGAGAGAGAGAGAGAGAGAGAGAGAGCTGGCTATCTTTACCTTTTTCATCATAAAACACCACCGCCACACCAACAAACCCCGTGGAACATGCTTGAGCTTCGACCTGTTCTCTTAAAACATATTACTAGAGTATACTTCACAGAAACTGAGTAGCTCTTGATCTCGTTTGACACTCGTGGCAGTCGCCAACTTGTAGTTTCCTCACTTCTTCGGTCCAAAGCCCAGGGCCGCAAGCGTGGTTTTCTTCTTTGTGATCTTCTTCTTCGTCTTCGCTGGTGAAGAAGTTGCTTTTGCTGCGAAAAAGGGTGACGTTGTAGGCTTCTTCGCGCTTGCACCAGCGCTATCACTCGCCGCAGATTTCTTCTTCGTCGCTCGACTCTCCACTGCGGACCGCAGGCGCTTGCTCTGGATCTTCGCATAGCGCACTTCGTCATCATACGTCATGAAGAACTGGTCGATCCGCGTCTGCACTCCCCGCTCCGCACTCGCAGCTTTCTGCAGCAACGGCAACAGCACGCCATCGGCTTTCTGCTGGTCCCAGCCAAACGTTCCCCTCGTATACTCTCGCAACGCTGCCAAGTCAGGAAGACTCCACGAAAAACGCGCATCCGAGCGATCCACATGGGGCTGTTTGTACGCCTTCACCACCTGAGCGTTCGGGAACTCGTCACCTAGTTCCCACTTGCGACGCGCACTCGCGTGAGAGTACTGGAATCGCTCGCGCACGTCCATTTCCGTGAGCTCTACTTCGCTCTTCTTGGCTTTCTTGTCCGCGACCCGCTGTGCTTCCTCCGCCAGATCAAACGATTGCACCCATTGCTTGAACTCCTGGAGTCCATTGATCCCAGGGTACGCGTTCACGACCTCCGTGGCGTTCACAATGCCAATGCCTCGGATGCCGTCCGTGTAATCGCTCCCTAGAAGCAGCGCAAGCGAGATCATCTCTTCTTGGGAGAACCCCAGCTCTTGCTCAATGTCTTTCGCAAAGAACGCTTCGACGAATTTCTGGTTGTGGAAAATGTTTTTGTACACTTTCCTGCCGCCAAATGGGAAAATATCGCTATCATCTGTGATAATCCCGTCCACGAGTCCGAGTTGCTCAAGTGCAGCACACTGGGCTTCCGCTTCCATCGGACACACGAGGAACGGCACACCAAAGAGTCGCAGCAGCTCCATCACTTCCGACACCATGTCGTCATTGAACCCTTCCACATCACGCATCTGTCGGTTGCGAAGCTTTTTCAGCTCTGTTTGCTCGGATTCAATTGCACGGACGTCGGCAATTTCTTCGCGAAGCGCTGGTTGTGCAAGGGGCAAAGACTGCGCTGGAGGAGGAGAGGAGTACTGCAAGTACCTGGATACGCGCGGTTTATCGAGATCCTCGGTCATAGAATTCGCAATCGCCATTTGCAACTGCTCATCTTCGCCCACGACCTCAGCACCTGCATCAAGAGAAGTGTCAACCTCACCTGGTTTCTCCTCATCAACATCGATTACAAGAGCGTGGTCCTTGTGCTTGGGTGGAATCGATTCCTCCGCCGTTGTCTCTTCAGCTTTTTCTCCGTCTTTGGTTTCCTCTTCCTCCTCTGCCACGTCGATCGCTTCTTCGAATGGCGCGCCAGATCCACGACGCGGACTGGATTTTCCCGTAATTGGATGCTCGTTTTCAACAAATTGCTTGTGCTGCAGCGAGTGGGCAGCAAGCGCGCGACGGACGGCTCCCGCAGCCCATTGCCTGTGTTTTATACAACAGAGGAGATAAATACAACTGTGTTAGCACGAAAGTTGAATCCATAGATGCATCAGATTACCCTGTCGCAGCGCACTCACGTGAGGTTTGACGCTGTCGCAAGCGCAGACTTGAGCGCTTCGCCCCTCAGTTCCTCCAAGTCGTCCTCAGCTTTCGCATCCTCCAGCTCATTCTTTAACGACAGGTACATTTCGTCATTGTCGTCCACATCTTCGTCGCCTTCATCAGTATCCTCGAGACTTGCCACATCCAGTCGAGCAGCATCCTCGCTCTTGGATGCCTCAGCCGAAGCAGATTTTGGCTCAGGAGTGCTGATCTTTTGCTCGACATCCTCGACTTCTTCCCATTCGACATCATCTTCGTCTTCGTCATCACCAACACCAATAGTGGACACAGCAGCAGCAGACTCTGCTTTGCTTCCCATGCTCACTGCCAGGTCGTCGCTCTCGGGTGCCTGTCGTGGTTTCGCCTCGATAACTGGTACGACATCCTCGGTCCTACCCGACACATCTTCCCAGTCTAAAGATCACACATTATTAAACACACACAGGGTGAGTACCGTCACCCTTCATCCAGTAAAGTCACACTGCCACACTGCCACACTGCCACACTTACCAACTTCGTCCTCGTCTTCACCAGCATTGTCATCAGGTACTGCCTCCTCGTCAGTTAGTGTTGACGGCACACCTTGCGCTGGCTTCTCATCCTTTGTTGTTTCGAACATTGAGGCAGGAAAAAGCTCGAGAAACTTGTCATCTGCAGCCTCCACTTCGTCCGTCTTGAATGAAATCGTAATGCCCTTCTCCTCTTTGAAAGGAGCACTCTTCTTCACCTTGTTAGCAACACCGTCACCAACCTCACCAGCAACTGATTGGTCTTCGATCTTGAGTCTTTTCCGTCGCGCTCGCTCAATCGCGAGCGTCGGCTCAGATTTCGCCTGGGTCTCGTTCTTCGCGACCCACGCCGCGGTCGCTTCTTGAACCGCCCACTTTCGCGTCTGCTGGCGCTCAGCCTGCTTTGCAAACTCCTTCACCGACGCGACCGAGAAATCCGTGTCTGTGAGCGTTCGTTTCCCGATCTCTTCATCATTTTCGTCACGATAGTGTCTTTTTTTGAATCGATGCAGGAGTGGGAAGCTGCTGCCATGATGGTCTCCATTCCCACCACCAGCACTTGCAAACATCACCGAGCGCCTGGCTTCATCCTCGAACCGCTCAATCTCGTTCACCACACTCAGCTCGTCCTTCTCCAAACCTTTGTCTTCCGAATCAGACGCCGCTTGCTTATTAGCGTGGTTTCCCTCTTGATCGCCACTATCGTCATCTTCCTCTTCGTCGCCAAATCGGTTCTCGGACGCTTTCTTGTACACAAAGAACCGGTCGCTCCGGGACGCGATGCGCTTGCCAGGTCCAAATTTCGCACTCTGTGGGGAATTCGCCAACGCCTCAGTCTGTTTCTCTCGATTTTGCTTCTTCGCCGCTTCGATGCGCTTGTGGAGCGCCGTCGTCGCGAGGAACGACGAGATCTGCGTGTGCGAGTACGCTTCGGGCTTCCCTGCGAGCGGGATGAACTTGTTGCGCACTTCCTGGCGGCGGTCGCTCAGGATCCGGTTGATCATGTCCTTCTGGAGGTGCGCGGGGAGCGCAAACACCGTTTGGAGATCGACCTTCGAGATGCGAGACGTGTCGAGCACGATGTCGTCGATCGTCAGGTCGTCGTCGTCATGATCATCTTCAGCACCGTCCTCGTATCCACCACCCGACGCCTCTTTCTCTCCTTCCTCCTTCTGTACTGTAGAGCTCAGGAGAATCGCCCTTTGAAGTTCTTCGTCCTTGGTTTCATCGTCATCATCATCGCTGTTGCTGGCGTCAATCTCGATCGCCGAAGCCGCGCCGCCTTGGACTGCCGTAGTAGTAGTAGCAGTAGCGCTCTTTGCTTCCTTACCATCACCACCTTCACTATCGCTGCGTTTAGCTGGCGCTTTCTGTTCTGGAAGCACAAAGTTCGGATCTACAGCAGGCGCCGCTTTTCCACCATTACGCCTCAACTACACAGGCAACACACATACACACACATACAGTCGTTAACACCAATACACTCGATACAAATACAGGCCATAGACACTCTGAGTACCAACCTCTTCGCGCTGCAGCTTGAGCTTGTTGATCAGGATTCGCTGCGCGGTCTGCTTGAGGTTGGCCGCCTGGTGCTCCTGGTGCCGTCGTCTGCGCGCCGTGGTCCTCTTCTTGATCTCGGGCGTCGCGCCGTCAAAGACAAACACGGGCTTGATGCCGAAGAATAGCAGCTTGGCCACGCGGTGGAACGTGCCGATGAGGTGCGCGTTCTTGATCATGTTGCCCTCGTCGTCGCGCATGGCCTTGACGAACTGCGTGAGCCAGATGCTCGCGTCCACCGCCAGCACCTTGTTCGTCAGCGACTCGATCTCGATCTGCCGCCCCACGGGCGCCAGCAGCACCCAGAGGTTCTGCACGCCCATGACAAGTTCGCAAGTGATGAAATGCGGAGTGGTGTGTGCTAATAGACTTGCGTGTGGGAGTGGGAGCCACACAGAGACGGACGGGTTGATTCGCTTCGCTTCAACTGCTGCTCATGCGCGCGCGCGAATCTTCATTTCGCTTCTGTTGTGGCGCGCGACGGTGGAAGAAAGAAGAGAGTCGTACCGTGATACCTTTACTTTTGCATGGTTTGGGCTAATGCACTTTATAAGGTGTTTGAATGTTTTTAGCCAATGAATTGTGACTATGAGGTGCTGTTTTAACCAATAGAAGTGTAATATTGTGCAGCCATGTTATTATAACTCTTGGTGACAGTTGGCGGCTACATCTTTGAGCTTACGACGGGTACGTTTCAAGTCGTGAACCGCCACCACACACGGGATGCTTTGCTTAGCATCCTTTGCTCGACTCGCAGCATTCCGGACAGACGATCATCAAAGCTTTTGCACTGAGTGTTCAAGTTCAGTACGCCATGCAAGATACGTGATTGCGGATGTGGCGACGTTGGGTACCTGTCTATCCTTGCCGCGTCGATCCTCCTTTCCGGACCTGTCCTAGGGTTAGCAAATCATGGCGTCACTGCGCGTCAAGATTGGCGATACTATCGAGTTCGCCCCACTTGGTAATAACAGTGAGACGTCCGCTTCAATGACAGTGGGGCGTGTCATGGACGTCCATCCCAGCGAGCCAGAGCTCTGCACCGTGCAGATCTCTCCCTACGAGCCACTGCGAACCATCAACCTGTGCCACCACGTTTGCAAGGTATGAGTGTGTGTGTGTGGAGCTCATCCTTTCGAGTCATTGTTTGGCTAGTCTAGCAACTGACCAATTGCGCTGCAAATTTGCTTTGCCAGATTGTGTATGCAGTGGGCGACGTCTCGGTGTTGACGCCTAACATGGTGGGCTGGCAGATCGAAATCGCAAACGATGCGCAGCAAATTGAGTCTGCTGTCATCAAGCGAGTGGATTCGGACATCAACTGCGCGCTCGTGGTGTTCGAGAGTGGGAAGAAAGAGTGGCTCGACCTGGCGCTGTCGTCGTTCACAGTGCTTGTGCAGACATCAGAGCTGACCGGCGACCACGATGGGAAGAGAGATCAAGGGCGGGACGACCAACATGACACACAAAGCCCAGCTCTTCATAGCCTGGTAGTCAATCCTCAGCAAGACCATGGACATGAAGAGATCAACACTGTTAGCGGTGACCACGCTGCAGACCCAGTCGATGAGACGGACTACACTCAATTCCAGCAGCCAGTGATTCCACCTCTAAATGTACAAACGCGTGCGACCGACAGCTACTCTGGTTCATCGGATGACTTGGGCACAACAACGTACACAAGCAAGCCGCCTCCCGAGTCCGACGTGACCAGCTTTGACTGGTACTCTGAGGGTGGACACGTCGAGATCTGTGATCCCTACGGCGGCTTCATCGAGGGAGCGATTCTGTGCTCGAAGACCGACTCACACGTGCAGTTGTACAACGAAACGCACCAGTTCTTTGAGATTTCGATGGGGACACAGCCGTTCAAGGTCGTGATTCATGGACTGTTGAGTCTCAAGTGGATCCCGATGGGGCAAGCGATCGAGGTATACTCAGCGATGACGGGCGGCTTCCACCAGGGGATCGTGATCAAAGCGGCGGAAGTGAGCAAACTGACGCCCATTCGATTCGCAAATGGTGGTGCCGTCGAATGGCTCGACCTCTCAACGCAGACGTTCAAGCTCATCTTTCTCAGCGGGCTTGATCAGGTGTCCGACGCTATTGGGAACGGTCTCCACTCTGAAGAGCCATTCTCTCAAATGAACAAGCTCCACAGTCACCATCATCACCACAATCACCATCACCACCGCGCTGATGCTACTGCTGCTGCTCCATTGGCGCTTCCGTCTCTCAAAGCTGGACAGCGCATTAAGATTTTTGACGCTGGGACCAAGCAATTTGCAAAGTTCAAAGTGGCGAACGTGGGCGAATCGGTTCCTCACGAGTATGAATTTGAGCCGCATTCGCATCCCTCGTCCTTGAGTTCTTCCGAGTCTGTGATCCGAAACCTAGCAAAGTTGCACTGTCGAATCACTCTCCATCCTCAAATGTGGGAAGAGCACCGCGAGATTCTTCCAGGACACCGCATCGACGTCTTTGATAAAACCGAGAAGACGGTCGCGAATGCCAAGATCTTGGAAGTTGGCTCGGCTGCAAACCACCATTCGATACTCGTGCGATATAAAGACGGGAAGAAGAGCTGGATCCACTCGCAGGGTGTTAAAGTGAGACTTCGGCTGCAAGGAGAGTCGCTGGATGCCCGAAAGGATTCATATGCCGATCAACAAACAAGCGCTACGGAAGTAGGGAGCTCACATCCAATCAACGACAACAGTACATTGGATCCAATTGGTGGTGATCGCACAGAAATGTGGGAGCAACCAGCTATTCCACCAGCAACCGCACACGAAAGTGACCATCATCACCATCAGCAGTTAGCACCTCTGAACAAAATCCATCTCTCTCGGAACCGAAGAAACCTTGCGAGCCTCTCTTCGCAGGCTGACGACATTGTCGCACAAGCTCAGCTCACGCACTACGCGTCAACGAATGACATCCTCACTGCAGAGAGGTCGATTGAGATCGATTCGATCGCGATGACACAGCAAATACCTTCGATAGTCCAACCGCTCGACTTCAGCAGCCTGCGGAAACTCCGGCCCACAGCTGAACGCGAAGAGGCAGTGTACTCTGTGACCCCAGAGCTGAGCGTGAAGCCCTCCACTCACTCATCACGAAACTCAGCCCGCTCCAGGAAATCCGACTCCTCGCCGACCAGCGGCCGACTGCCCTTCAGTATGGACGATGTGTAGCGAGAAGAAGTGGGTCCAGCGCTGAATCAGGTTGAATACGTGCGCAGTGGCTCTGGCACCAGACAAACCCAGGTCCCCGAGTGGCTCGAGCGCTCGGACTCGTCGACGGGCAAGCTCTTTGTCGTGCACACGCCCACGAACACGCTCTACTCTGTTCCAGGTAGTAGTAGCAGTGATAGCAGCACCAGCAATAGCAACAACGGCATCACAAGATCGAATTCATCGGGCCAAGGCTCCGTGCATGGTGGCTCCGCTTCACCTGGGGATTCCGGTGATCGAGCAGTTGTACCCATTGGTCCGATTGAAGCTGTCCGTGTTTATAACATGCTGGACAAATGAAACGGCTTGTATTTACCAACTACCGGATATTTGTTCGTTAGATTTTAAATTGTTGTGGACCACACATCTGTGTTCGTAAATCATCATTAATTGTATCAGATAAATGTTTGTTGAACAAATCATTGAAGTGGACCACATAGGTTTGTTGGTAACTCAACTGCAACCAGCCTCTGTTGTTTGGCTTGCATTTTTAACAAGCAGCTCACATTCCAGAGCCATCAGCAAGAAGAGATGACTACAGGTGGGATGCTGCTGCGCGGCAAGCGCGCGCTTGTGGTGGGGCTCATGAACAAGCACTCGTTGGCGGCCAGCGTCACGCAGGGGCTGCTCTCGCACGGCGCGCACGTGGTGGTGTCCTCCAAGAGCGCGCTCACGCAGAGCCAGGTCAAGGCGTGCGCGTTCCACGGTCCAACTGGCACATCTACAAGCGATGCTGGCAAGGGCGAGCCATCGGGATTGCCGCTGCACTTCCGTGAATGCGACGTGGAGAGCGAAGAGAGTATCAGCAGCCTGATGGAATCGTGTGGCGAGATCTTTGACGGACAGCTCGACGTGCTTGTGCACTCGATCGCGTTCGCGCCGCGCGAGACGTTCACGGCCCACGGCGGCGCACTCACGGCGACGAAAGAGGCGTGGCACCAGGCCATGGACATCAGTGCGTACAGCCTGATCGCACTCACGAGAGCTGCGTATCCGCTGCTGTCGAGCGGCGTGGATGGGACTCTTGCACGAGATCGCAGCATCCTGGCGCTCTCCTATGCTGGCGCATCAAAGGTGAGTGAGCACAATGAGCTAGCTATTGACAGAGTGATGCTGCTGATTGTACAGTATACTAACGTGTCTGAATGATATGACGGTGCCCTCATAGGTGATGCCAAACTACAACATTATGGGTCCAGCGAAAGCTGCGCTGGAGGCGACGTCGCGACAGCTCGCGTATGAACTGGGACCCGATGGCATCCGCGTCAACTGCCTGAGTCCGGGTCCAATGAACACCGTCTCTGCACGCGGCATCCCAGGGATTTCGGTACTGTTTGCATTGCATTTTTTTTATCTTGTAACCTTTACCTGCGTATCGTGCGTGCTTATGAGGAGCGTGTACTAATGCATCATTGCGGCGATCTGTGTGTTCAGCGGATGCGCAAGTACTCGGAAGAGCACTCACCGCTGCGTCGCAACGCCACGGGCAGTGACGTTGGCAACATGGCGGCGTTTCTAGCGAGCGATCTGGCGTCAGCTATCACAGCGCAGACTATCTATGGTACGTGCAGTATCAAATGTATCGAGCCACTGAGTTATTGGACACTGATATTTCACATGTTGTGCACTGTAGTGGACGCAGGACTGAGCGCCATGGCGCCGTATTCTCAAGACTCGAGCGTCAACTAACAACGAGCGAGACTCAAGACCGTATTTCAGAATTAAGAAAACGCCGTATGTGAGTGGATCGGAATTCAAGGTCAAGCAATCGGTTGCTGTGTGTTGTTCAATGGGATGCGCTTGCTCTTCATGGTGTGAGTATTACAGAATCTGGTGCTTTGCCTCATGAAGGAAGACGCTTTCTGCAAGTTCAAGTGCCACCATCGCTACGAGCACGCGTTTACACTCGCCTGGTACGCAATGTCGCTGATGTCGTCGCCGTCACCACCACCGCCGCCGTACGGCTGAAAGCTATCGGTGATGCGCTCTGTGCTGCTGCACGTGAAGTCGCCATTGGACGCGTACTTGCATTGCTGGGTCGTCGACTTGGTATACTCTGCCGAGTACCCGTAGCCGCCAAAGTGCGGCTCAGATACAGCAACCAGAGGACGCTGGCGCCATTTCGGCGCAATCGGCTCAAACATCTTGTAGTGTCTGACAAGTGGCTTGCGTGAGGGAGCTTTGCGACGTCGACCAGATCCGTACACTGCGTCGTAGAGCTTGCTGAGCGCACCCAGGTCTCGCAAATCGTCGAGCACCATGGGCCATTTGCTGTTGTTGTCCATTCCAGAGCCAGGGCCTGAGCCAGAACCCGATGCAGAGCCTGATGATGAGCTGCTGCCGCTTCCTAATGTGCTCGCTGATTTGCTTCCAGAGTCTGTCTTGCTGCTCGAGTCGCTCTCCGAGTGTTTTCCGTTGCGGATGGGCACGCAGTGTTCTGTCACCCAGAAGAAACAAGGCAGTTGTGAGACTCATGGGCACACACACAAGCACAAACAAGATGAGCGGGTGTTACAAATAACGCACTCGTCGGCTTCGACTCGTTGCCGTTTCCAGTCTCCAGCCAGTAGAGCGTGAGCAAACACTCGCCGCGACATGGCGAGTAGTCGAATTTGATGGTTCCGAGCTCGTCGGGGAAGATCTTGGCGCAGTCCTGGCTCTCAAAGACGCGCTTGCTGTCGATCCAGATCTCGCATGGACCCTGAAAGCATATTGGTAAAGATTACGAGCTGAGCAACACCGATCAAGACCACCCATCCGCAGACGCGCGTATTGTTCCCCTCACCTTGCTCGGCTTGTTGTACCCTGCGTTGGCACTCCGCCACTGAAACTTGTCGGCACTCGTGACGTCAACAGGAGCGACGTCAGTGCGCGACTTGCCGCAGTCGGGAATGGACTCGTCGATCAGCCGCTTCAGAGACGACGATGATGAAGCAGAGTCTTTTTCATTCTTCTTCTTCCTGTTGCTGCTCGTGGTCTGGGGACGGTGCTTGTTGGTGCCTGATGCACGAAGGTCAAAGCCATTGACCTCGTTTTGCGGTCCTCGGAGTCCGCCACCAGCACTCGCACGCGGTTGCTCCACAGTCGATTCAGCTTTCTCAAACTGCTCGGGCGGGAACGCGATGAAGCCGTTGGCGCTGACGATAGGGAGTCCCCACTGGGAGGACCAGAGAGTAAACGCCACGAGTCTCCTCAGAATGCTGCCGTGCATTGGTGGTGCGAGTTGCTTCGCTACGGGCTTGTCGAAACACGAGAACCAGGTGAGCAAGTACCCTGCGGAAAATCGAAACTGTGAGCTGCATGCCAGAGCAAGCGTGCCGTCCTGTCTAGAAGAGCAAGAAGCAGAAGAACAAGAAGACGATGCTCAGTGGTTCAGTCGTTTTCCACACTCTTTTCAGATTTTCTTATTTGAAACTAGCGGCTCGAAGCCACCACCCAGGCAACCAACCGCTCGCGTCGCCTTTCATCTTGGAGGTGAGCCATTCCGAGCGTCTCGAAGGACTCCAGGTCCTGGCGAACTGCTTGGTTAGTTACCTCAGGACACGTACAAGAACAAAGTTATAGAATAGGCAGCAAATCCACCAGCGCTTACGCGAAAGCTCATAGAAAAACGGCATCCATGCTCCACGCGCAGCATTCGGAGGTGGCTTCATTCGTGCACCTGGGGAAGAGATAGGATTTCGATTATGAGAGAGTGGGGAGGGCAACGTTGGCGCCTTTGGTTGTTGGTTCGCCGCCGCCTCTCGGGGTGGGTGTTGATATTCCAGCTGGGATTTCGGAGCGGATGCAAGCGTGATACCTTTGTAAATGCATATCAAACCACTCAATTGAGGTATTTGCTGAAGATTTGCATTTTACACAGTATCACTAAATGCATAAACCTTCGTCTTTTAATATGTATCTCGTTTTCGAATCGGAACCCGTCCTGACTCGAACACCTACCGTAAGCCCTTTTTATGACCACATTCCCCAGCTGGCATCTCGGAAGAGGCACACAACACCGCGAGCGTGTTCCAATTGGGAATATTTATGCGTTCACTGCCATTGCGACAACGCAGCCAGTAATCCCTCCCCATCAAGACCGAACGAAGAGCTCTTCTCTCTCCACCTCGCCAAGCTGGTCTAGCTCACTCTGCAATTCGCACTCTCCCGTCCAAGTGAGCCGACCAACTTCATCCCTCTATCATGAAGACCTCCGCCGCCATCGTCCTCGCCACCACGGCCGCGCTCCTAGCGCCAGAGTCTGCTGAAGCCCATGGCTTCCTGTCGCAGCCAAAGGCGCAGTACACCGGCGGCGCCAGCTACACGTCGTACAACGCCGAGTTCACCGCGAGCGTGAACAAGGCGTTCGCGGGCCGCCCGTTCAACTGGTCGCCGGAGCAAAACACTGCGCAATTCACCGAGGCGTGGCCAAAGACCGGCTACAAGTCGCTCCGTGAGCTCATGGACAAGTACGTGCCGACCTGCGGCTACACACGCACGGACATTGCGCCAGTCGACGTGAGCCGCATGAGCTCCATGAAGTTCCAGAACAACGAGTACAAGGAAGGTTTCCTCAACTCGCACCACGGCCCGTGCGAGGGCTGGATCGACAACACCAAGGTCTTCCACTACGACGACTGCGTCAAGAGCTTCCCAGGGTACCCGGCGACCATCCGCATGAGCTTCAAGGCGTGCAAGGGCACGTGCCGCTTCACGTTCTACTGGCTCGCGCTGCACTCGCAGAAGTGGCAGGCGTACAAGCACTGCGTGCCGATCAAGTACGCGCAGACCAAGCGCAACCTGGCGATCGAAGGCGGCGAGGAAGTCGAGGGCGATGACATCCCACAGAGCAACAACTTCAACAACACCACCGAGTAAATGACTCGACCGTTTGGGGTCTAGGTAGGAGCATGCTCGGCTCTCTCTATTAAGTGTACCGTGTAATGCACAACACACAATTTGAAAAACGTGTTTTGATTAGAAAAGTGTGTCTCTTTATTTGTTGAAGATCAAACGTTTGTCATCCGCAAAGTAATAGATTAACAGCACGAAGTCAATTGTCTCTTCTTGAAACTGTGATACAAAACGACGTCAAGCTATGACATGCTTCACAGCAAAAAGATCACAAGTGGCAAGCAATAGCATACGCGGCCGGCTTGAGGAGATTGGAGAAACACTAACCCGATAGTAATAAATTTACTAAGTAATGCTACTTGGTTGGCTCTTTGATGCAAAATGTCACTCGATTTTTTGGCTTAAAACGATCCAACAATGGTACCAGACAGCATCAACAAGAGCCTACAGTGGCGACCTGTATCCGTCATACACTCTCACAAAACGATTTTAGGAACGCTACAAACCATAACACAAAACGAGACGACCTCGTCAGTCGGAACCCCATCGAGCCAAGTACCCAAGTATCGACTTAGTAGGACTGCGTGGCGCCGTTTCCATCCGAAGTCGTAGTGGTGGCGGCGGTGATGGTGGTCGCATCCGTACTGGTAGTCGCGTCAGTAGTAGAAGTGGCAGTCGTGCTCGATGTAGCGTCGGTAGTCGACGTCGCATCGGTCGTAGCAGTCGGGTCACTTCCAGCGACGACGACCGACTGGTCTGGGGAGCTGTTGTTGTCGCCAGTGGACGTAGAAGTGGTCGGCGCTTCGGTCTCCGGCGCTTCCGTGGGAGGAGCTTCAGTGGCTGGCGCTTCGGTCCCAGGAGAGTCTGTCATTGGTGCTTCCGTGGTAACAGGAGCCTCCGTGGTTGTTGGAATCGGGATGACTGGCGCATCCGTCGCTGGAGCCTGAGACGCTGGAGTCGCGGTGGCGGCAGCAGTTGGCGATCCCCAGCCAGAGAAGCCTCCGAACCAGCCGCCGTTGTTCGATGAAGTAGTAGTGGACGCCTTTGGAGCTGAAGTCGGTGGGCATGGGGTCGCGGTAGACTTACCGGTGGATCCCCAGCCGGAGAACCAGCCACCGTTGTTTGACGAAGTGAGAGTGCTAGTGATGCTGGTGGTGGTGCCAGTTGATGTCTTTGGTGCCGAGCTTGGTGGGCAAGGTGTCGCAGCCTTGTTGTTGCTGTTGCTGTTTCCAGTGCCGGTGCTGGCTCCCCAGCCGGTGAGACCACTACTGATGGTGCCGGTCGACGTACCGGTCTTTTGCGCAGAGCCTGGTGGGCACGGCGTGGCTGCCGCAGAAGCAGCACCGCCAGAAGTCACACCCCAACCGCCAGACACACCAGTATTAGTGAGACCGCCAAAGCCCGTGGTGGCGGTGGTGGACTTGCCATTGGACGTTGTGGAGGCACCACCACCACCGCTGGACTTGCCCGGAGGACATGGTGTGGCAGAGTTGCCACCATTGCCGTTGCCGTTGCTGGTGCCGCGGAGCGAGGTGGACAACTTGGAGGTCGACGTGGAGACGCCGCCACCGCCTTGCTGCTGTTGTTGGCCGCCAGCGTTTCCGGCTTCGATCGGGTTGGCGAGTGTGCCGATGGCGAGGGCGAGGACAGCGCAGTGGACGAAAAGCTTCATGGTGATGACTGGCGCGGAAGATTGATTGGAGTTTGATGTGCGCTAGATGCGGTGAATTGAGGAATGAATGAAGATGGCGTTGCGCTTCGTGTGATTTATATCATTCCTTCCTTGTTCAGTAACCAGCTTGAGAAGAAAGTTTTTCGAGCAGCTACAAGTATCCTAGCTACAGATCTCGCGGATCTCTTCGCCTAAAGCTGCTCACGGCCATGATGAAAGGATCTGCCAGGAGCTCTTATCGAAAGAGATTCGGCACTAAAAGCCGGCGCCATTGGCCGCTTTTCCTTTACGGCTCACAACCGATCCAACCCACCCAGTAGTGGACGAATGAACGGTCTCGCATACCAATACTAGCGCTTGGCTGTCACAGGAGAAGACGGACGTTGCGTGCAGTGTCCTGTGGTGGTCGACGCTTGCAATCTGAATTAATAGAGTAGTGTGCAGCCACTCGAGCAAGTGCACCGGTCCTGACTCTCAAATCTCTTTTCTCCGTCCGTGATCATTGCCAATCCCGGCAATCCATTGAACTCCAGACCGAGCCTCTACTTGAAGCACTGACCATCTGTCTCCTTACGAGGGGAGTTGCTGCTGCAACTCGAGTCCTGCATACGGTAACCACATCAAGATATTTGTGCTGAATTCTGGCTGTTTTATCACAAACAGACGTCACGTGTGTCACTCGTTTTTGCAACATGGGTACAGAATGAAGACAAAACTGGTTGTTCCACCAAGAGTCAACCCCACCAAGAGGACGATGTGGTGAACCTGCGTCGCCGTCATCTCTGGCATTGCACTTTGTTTGCGTCACTTCATGAGCAGTTGCTGGATCTGTATGACTGACTGAGTGCGTGAATGAATGAAAAAAGGATCCACAATGATGAGTAGATCCAGATCTCCAGTCCAACGTCTTCCAGCCTCCCTTTGAAGAAAGACCTTTACTCTTTTTTCACAATTAGCAGCAGCATGCAAGCAAGCAAGCGAGCGAGCGATGGCGGTGGTGTTTGACAGCTTGAGCGCGACACACACACACACGCACAGGCTCTCTGTCTTTTCCATCGTTTCTTTAGCGCAGAATCAGGTCGTATTAGAACCAGGCGGTCATGGGGCTCGAGTTAAAAAGGGAAGTTGGGGAGAGAATGGTACGTTTGGCACTACGAAGGATTCATATGCACGTGCTGCCCTGAACTAACTGATCCCAGTGCACGTATGACCTCTGAATCAATCGCACGGCAATGAATACTTTGTATCCGCTTGTATGGACAGTAAAACGCCGTCAGAGCGACATATTTATCCCCACGTGACCTGATTTTTGGTTGAAGTGCTTAGTTAAGGAAAGGCGCGATAGCAAAACTGAGATGGGCACAATAACAAACGCGCTCGAACGATTTACAACAACCAGACGACCCTTTCATTAGTGTTGGACTGCATTGTTGCTTTGGAAAGTTCTTCGGCGCTCCACAATTTCCATCGGGCACGCAAAGCCGGAACTGGTACACTTATAATAGAGAGCGGAGAACAGGAAGCAAGGACTTGGCGATCGCTCTCTCTCTCTTTTTCGTGCTCACAACTGGAAACGGACACGTTTGCGCTGTGTCTGTCTGTTTGCTCCTGACGCACGCACGCGCCACAGAGAGCACACTTGCTGATTTGTACTTGAGCTTTCAGGTAGAAGCGTGGCTTCAACGAGATGCACAAGGATTGTACGATCCGACGAAGGGTCAAGGCGTCCACTATACGAACGAAGATTGTTACACCGAATTACAACAGTCTTGCCGCCAGCTGTTTGGATACAAGGGCACAGGACAGACCCGGAGGTCGCGCACTAAAAAACGACTCGGGAGCCGATCGTCCAACCGATGCCTCTGTCCAGTATCAACTTCAAGAAATCCGCCATCTGACGATCGACTCGCTTTTGAAGGAGAGCCTCTTGATTATGCTCCCCTCGCTCTCTTCCTGCTCATCTCAACGCCCTCTGTAATACTGCATCACGTTTGATTACAGCAGTGCCGAGCAGGCAGTTGAATCCCGGTGCGCTTTTACATCTCGAGGTCGCTTGGGCCGCCGGATGACGCTCCATGACATCCCATCCACAGTGCCCGCTGGTCAGAAACCAAGTCTGACTCTCTCTATCGTACGGGTTCTTCTGCAACTTTCGGAGCTCCCCACTCGCTGAGCAGCTCCTCTCTTGAATTGGCCGTGCATCTATCTCAACGGTCATTCCCCAATTTGACTTGTCGAGCGCATTCCTCATCTGCACTCCCACAGCCAACTACCAACCACCACTACTTTTCCATCAAAAGTACCCCAGTTCACCACTCATCCGCCATGAAGCTCATCGTCCACTGCGCCGTCCTCGCCCTCGCCATCGGCGCGATCGCGAACCCGATCGAAGCCGGAAACTTCGGCGGTGAACAGCAGCAGCAACAAAGCGGCGGCGTCTCCACTTCGGCGTCCAAGACGTCCAATTCGCTCCGCGGCAACGCCGCCACGCCATGCCCGCCTGGTAAGTCGAGCGGCGGTGACGACTCCAAGAAGACCACCGTGACAAGCTTCGGCGGATTCGGCGGCTTCTCGGGCGGCAAGGCTGCTGAGACCCCATGCCCTCCAGGCAAGTCGAGCGGCGGTGCGTCCACCACGACCCAGAAGGTCACTGCCACCAGCTTCGGTGGATTCGGTGGTTTCTCGGGCGGCAAGGCTGCTGAGACCCCATGCCCTCCAGGCAAGTCGAGCGGTGGTGACGATTCCTCCAAGAAGACCACGGTCACCAGCTTCGGCGGATTCAGCGGTTTCTCGGGTGGCAAATCGGAAACCCCTTGCCCGCCAAGCTCTACGCCAAAGACTTCGACCACCACTACCCAAAGCTCGGGTGGCTGGTTCTCCGGCTGGGGATCATCTGGGAAGGCGGCTGAGACCCCATGCCCACCAACTGCGGCTCCAAAGACCACGGGCGCTACCACCACTTCGTCGAGCCACGGCGGCTGGTTCGGAGGCTTCTCTGGATGGGGATCGAAGGACGCCGCGACTCCTTGCCCATCAAGTGCGGTACCAACGCCTCAGGTCCCAGCCACCGCGGCGCCTGTTCCTCCAGCTCCAGCGACCACTGCTCCAGCGACCGAAGCTGTGACCCCAGTGCCGTCGGTGACCCCGGCTCCAGCCACGGAGGCTCCTGCCACGGAAGCCCCAGCCACGGAAGCCCCAGCCACGGAGGCTCCTGCCACGGGAGCCCCAGCCACGGAAGCTCCAGCAACTAAAACCCCAGCCACGGAAGCGCCAACCACTGAAGTGCCAACCACGTCCACGTCCACTGGCGATAGCAACAACTCGCCGGACCAGTCGGTCGTCGTCACGGGAAACGACTCGATCACCACCACTACGACCTCGGATGGAAACAGCGCCGTTCAATCCTACTAAGAAGTAGACCTTGAGCTTCCCCACCACTTTCTTCTCTGATTTGTAGGAGCAGAGAGACACGGGCGACTATGTGTTTGTACTGAATGGCGTTTTCGCATGTAAACGATGAATAACCAAACACATGTACCTACCAAAGTATCCGACGGTCTTTGGGTTACTGTGTGTGTTATATGTAGAGCAATCAGTTATATTACAGTAATGTAGCTCCTCACAATCAAAGAATCGCACAAGGTATACTACGTAAAGTGAACATTGGCTCTTCGTTTTGCTTTGGGCAAATACAGAGGGAGCCTGGCAGTGATCAGAATCCACAGGATATACCCCGCCAATAGACTCACTTGTACTTGTCCGTTGAGCGGTTCATTCCATTCGCAGGCCTGACTCTTACGGGAATTCGCTATCGTTCGTCTAGTTGAAACGCGCTGCCTTATGCATGCATGTAGCCTCACTGGAGCGAACATTGACACACACACAAAACAACGTTCGAACAAGAGGAAACGACATGTATTTACTCAGAAACGAGGACTTAATTGTGCGTACGATGAATGCAAAACGAACACGGATGACACGAATATCGCAACTCTTTCCGCTACGGGACACAGCAATACCAACACAACGGGTTAGTAGGACTGAACGACGCCATTTCCATCTGGGACCGTGGCGGCCGTGCTGGTACCCGTGCTGATAGCGGTGTTGGTGGCGATGTTGGTGGCGGTGTTGGTAGCGGCGTTGGCAAAGTTGCTCGCGCTTGCGCTAGTAGTGGTGGCAGCCGCA
>JAASFI010000445.1:0-27756 GCA_023333705.1 Globisporangium viniferum | reverse complement strand
GGGGCTTGAGTGGCCAGGAAGCACGCTCGCCAGTGGTGTCTGGATCGAGTATACCGGGGTAGTGTATATCGTATACGACTTGATCATCGTGTCGGGCATGGTCGAAAACATAGGTCCAGACCCCGGGAGCGCTCAGAACCCATCACTGAGTCGACTTAGCTAAGTTAAAACTGAGTATGCGCTTAAGCATGGGTACCAGAATCATTGGCCGCTGCAGTGCCGCTATTTGCTTTCGACGACCGATAATGAAGTAGCAAGTTAAGAGTCTGGGGAGCTTTCATTCTATCGTGACTGGATTAACAAGAAGTTTAGGTTGCATCCGCAATTAGTAGATACAATTGAGTAATTTTCGGATGTTTGAGTCTTATAGTTGGACAATTCGGTATTTTCGGGTATCTCGATCTATGTTGAGTGTGATAGTAAGTACAAGGATTTAGTGATTTTTGCGATAAGAGACAAAGAGAGAACTTTTTGTCTCTTTTCGTAAAAATGACTAAATCCTTGTACTTTCCGTTTAGGTGTCAAAATGGCAACCAGTCAGTATATGTGTTTGCTATCTAATGCTTCTCAGAATTTAAAAGGACATGACAACGACCCAGATTTTTTACAGTATTTTCCACCCAGGAATTTCCAGGTAAGCCCAGGTACATGCGTATACTATACATATATCTGATTAATTGGGAACAGGAAAAGGGACTCTTGAAACAGAGAAGGTGTGGGCGGGCGCGAAAAATAACGCGTTGCAGCGCGTCGCCTGCGGTTAGCTCGCCTGTGTTGGCCGTTGAGCTTCGCTCATCGAAGGCCAGTGGCAGACATATGTAGCTGCAGCAAAGCGCCGCAAAGTTCGAGGCATTTTCGTCAATTTTGTATGCATTTTGGCTCATAGTATACAACAAAGTATAGATGGATAAAAAAACCTGGGTACTTGCTTTACCGATAATAAATCTTTACAAAATAATTTCCATGGAAGGTCTGCACTCAGACTTCAGAGGTATCCTTTTGAATGTGGGTTTGTTTCTGCACCCGCAGTTATTCGCTGATGTATGTGGAGCGCGCCAGATTGTCGTCAGTGGTTTTACAGTATAACTCCCGGAAAGAAAAAAACGACTAGATTGTCCCACTTATACACCAGCGGAACATGTGGCGCGCTCCACACCTTTCTTCTTTCTCTTCCCCACTCAACTCACACAAATCCAAAACTCATTTCCGCATTCGTTCTCATTCGCGCCACCAGCAGCCATCGCCAGTCCTCCGTCGCGGCGGCAGAGATCCACGCCCTGAAGCAGAAGAAAGAGACGCAAACACAGCAGGAGGTACAGCGCTCTCTCTATGTGTGTGCATGCGTGTGATGAGTGAAGTGCGTCTTGTTTGTGTGTGTGTGTCTCTCTCTCTCTCTCTCTCTTTTGTCTATGAGCTTCCTGCTTACCCGCGCGCGCTTTTGCTGGACTCACGCATGCATTGATCTCACGATTTCCCATCATTTGATGCTGTGTGTGTGATACGCGCGCGTATGTGTGTATGTATGCATGTGTGTAGAGCGAAAGAGAGCGACGGACAAGAGATGGATCGCAACGGCAACAAGAGAGGAGACGATGCGGCCGAGCCGCTGCTGCCGGTGCATCTGCACGGCTCGAAAGAGCCCGTGGGCACCGCCGCGACGAACGGCAAGTACGACGACTCAGCCGCCGCCACGCGCGCACCAGAGAACGAGAGCGCGCCCGTGTTTGGCAAGTCCCCAAAGCGCATGCGCGAGAAGTACCTCAAGCAGCTCGGGTACACGCCGCTAATCTTCCGGGTGCGTTCCATACAACTAATCACATCGTTTGCTTTCTGTGGTGTTTGCGCTGCGCTTTGCTCGTTGGATTGCGATGTTCTCACATACGCGCGCGCTGTTTCTCTCATGGTTGCAGCAAGTGAAGCGATTTGGGAGCTTCATCGCGTCGCTCTCGCCGATGCACAAGCGCGAGCGCGGAAAGGTACGATTTGAAGATGATGTGTTTTTCATCACGGACCGGAGTTGCCATTGCGCAATGTCCAACTTGCGACTTACCTATGAATGCATGTCTGTTTCTGCTGCGCATGTAGACTACGGACGAATATGAGCAGATCGAGAGTGACGCGTTCCCGTACCACCAGTCCATCATCCCGTCGAAAGGCTCGATCCGAGGCTCGGTATTCAACCTTGCAGGCGCGACGCTCGGTGCCGGCGCGCTCTCTCTGCCGTACGCAGTGGCGGTGTCTGGCATCGGCTTTGCGGTCGCGCAGCTGCTGTTGGCTGCGGTCCTGACAGTGTACACGATTCGATTGCTGATCCGCGCCGGTGACCTCACAAAGTAGGCGCGAAGCTTTTCGTGTTTGCACCAATTTTCAATTCCATCAACCTGTTGCACTGCACTGACTTGCTGCATCTAATTGTTTTGTGCTGCTTGCAAAGCCTCAAGTCGTATGAAGATCTGTCGCTCTTTTGCTTTGGCAAGAAGGTGTGTATTGTCTACCGATTGTTGTGCATGGTGGATGAACATGGTGGTGATTCCCTTGTTGACCTTGTAAGCCACTTTGGTTGTCTTTTTGTCTTTCTCAGGCTGCGATTTTCGTGGAAGTAAACATCTTGGTGTTCTGCTTTGGCATCGCCGTCGCGTATCTGGTGACGCTGGGTGACATTCTCACGCCGCTCGGACAACTGTACTTTGGAGTGGAGAGCATGTTTGCGCAGCGGTGGGTGCTAATGACGATCTCGTGCGTGACGATCATGCTGCCACTGTCCCTGCTGAAGGACATCAGCAGCCTGCAGTTTTCGTCCATCCTCGGGGTCCTCTCGATCTTCTTCCTCGTGATTGCGGTCTGCATCCGGTCGATCATGCACGCGAATGAGCACGGACTCCCAGAAGGCATCAGCTGGACGATCAACCTCACGCACGGACCGAATTTCATGCTGAGCGTCCCGATTGTGATGTTTGCATTCACTTGCCAGGTGAGTGTGTTGGATATTTGTTTGTTATATTGGAAGGCGAGCTAACCCTTGCTGCTTCTTGTGCGCATGGTTCACAGGTAAACGTGTTTTCCATCTACACGGAGCTGCAGCGTCCGTGCATCCGTCGCATGAACAAGGTAGTTGACCGCGCGACGATCGTGTCGTTCTTGGTGTACCTCGTGATCGGCGTCGTGGCGTACATTGCGTTTGGGCCGTCACTCGTGGAGCCGCAGTACAAAGGCAACATCCTGCTCAGTTTCCCGCTGAGCGACACGCTCATCGCTGTGAGCCGCGCGGCCATCACGTTCACAGTGTCGGTGGCGTTCCCGCTCAACATCTTCCCGTGCCGGTTTACCATCGACATGATGTTCTTTGCGTACTCGCAGGACTCGCTGGTCCGCCACGTTGCGGTCACGAGCGGGCTCGTGTTCCTCGCGCTGCTGCTGGCGATCTTCTGTCCGAGCATCAATGTGGTGTTTGGGATCATTGGCGGCACGTGCTCGACCGTGGTGTGCTTCTGTCTGCCTGCCGCTTTCATCTTAAAGCTCGAGGATGGGCCGCTCCTTGGACGGAAGAAAATCGGATCCGTGCTGCTGTTCGGCGGCGCGTTGATCATCGGAGCTGTCGGCACGGGTGTCACTGTCTGGTCGAGCGTCCTCATGTGAGTGAAGAACTGCAGTAGGTAGAGTTCATACAGTCGGAGTGTTAGAACAGGCTTTCCAAGCCAGCACCACCAGAAGCGCCTCCAGTCGCGCGGGGTTGAACGCTCGAGAGATGACGACCAAAACAGAGACAGACAGACAGGGCCAGCACAATCATACAGTAGGTAGGTATCAGGTAGCGAAGTGTGTGGGTGTGCGTGAGTGGGAGTCTACTCTATTTCTCAAGAACATCAAAATGAAGCCATTGCTGTTTGCAAGTCTCACTGTTCAACACTCGGTGCATACTGTTACACCTCAGCATTAATTCAGCGTTGCCTCTCATGCATGGTTCACGATGCGCTTCACCCAAATTGTGAGTGGAAGATGAGATGGTGGGTTCGACTCTGAGCCTCAAAGCAAAGAGGGAGATGCACCACCGACACCATCCGTCCGAAGTCCGGCATTCAGATCCCAGACCCAAGGCCCCTCGGTCCCTAGGACCTCAAGCGACAATGAGTAACCTCCCTCCTCCTTTTTCCAAAACGATCCTCGCGTCCAAGCGCAAGGCAACAAGGATGCGAGGATGGATGGATGGATGGATACCGATTGCTATTGTTGACACGTTGGTGCTCTCTCTTGGCACCGCAAGCAAGCAAAGCGCGTCCTGTTTGCTTCCTTGGGTGTGCCTGCAGCTGGAATGATCCACGCAAAGATCGCCAACACAATTGCGTTTGTCATTAATAAAATGTAACTTAATTTTTATTGAAATTTGTATTTATATGTGTATTTAACAGAGAGAAACCAGCACCAGATAAGCCGATACTCTTTATACATCGGTGCGCAGTTTTACTCTGAAAGACATCGCAATGCTCCCGCGATATCCGATATCTCTGGGTGGATTGGGCAGCTCATCATCATTAATCGGCAAATCTGAACTTGTGCAATTGTTGACAGGCCAGTCAACAATAGAGCGCGGTTCATGCAGGAGTGTGGGACGTTTGCCACGTCAACAGTACACGAGCGAGATCCAGTTTGCGTATCAGCTCATCTCATCGAGCGACCCGTTCGCCACCGCAAGCTGCTTTTCGGGTTTCAGCTCGCGACCTCTCCAGCGATCGCAGGAACAACATTCGCCCATGCGCAAACGCTCGTAATATTTGTAATCCGCTTTACTTCGTACAATCTACTACAGCCAACCTGTTCGCGTGCAAGCACTGTGTTGGTCTCGATGGGACAAGCGCTCTTTGCTTGATGTGATCGTTACCCAAATACCGATGTGGGGAATAATACAGCTGGTCTTTTGGTGCGACTGGTGTGTGTGTGTGTTTTGTCTGCTCTTTCCCTGATCCAATCTGCTGTCTATGGGCTGGTGGTGTTTGTTGTATGGTCGTGAGCTCATCATCGGAATCGCGCTCGCTCGAACGCTCTCATCATAAGAGCTTTGCAGGACACCTCCCGCTATTGTTGACAGGGTAAAGTAGGCAGTGACAAAGAGCAGATCCCACCAATCTTCCTCTGCTCTACTTACTGTACTCTTGTCGTCCTGTGGGTTCGTGAGACCACCAATGGAACGCACTCAGTCGCTCATTCTCCAACCTACCAGCTACTGCTCAAGCCCCAACGAACTACCATGGGCGGCGACTTCACGGCCATCAAGACCCCCGGAGGCGATGATGCCTCCTCCCTTCCAGCTCCAGCCACCACCTCCAAGAGCTCCAATGGCACCGCTGCCGCCCTCGCGATCCGCTTCGTGATCGTGCTGGGCATGGCGGGCTTCGTCTTCGGAAACATTGCAACTTGGGCGCCCATGTACGAAATCGACCTGATCATTACGATGACCAAGTGGTGGAACGGGTACCCGAACGGTGACGCGAGCGCGGGCCACGCCGGTCACTCGGGTCACGGGAGCATCATGGACACGGGCGTGGGGCGCAACATCACGATCTCGGGCCACACCGAGATGGTGCGTCCGACCTTCCTGCTCATCTTCTGCATCGCGCCGTTCTTCGTGAGCGTGCTCATGATCGAGCTGCTGCGTCACGTGGCGCAGGCGCGCCGCATGACCTCGGTGGCGATCTGGAAAGTGGCCATGTGGATGCGCCGCAAGCCGTGCTTCCCGCTGCTCGGCGTCTCGCGCCTCTCCTGGGGCGAGTGGATCTTCGGCGTCGTGTTCGTTATCGGCGGCAACGCGCTCTGCTTCTACTACGAGTGGGACCGCCGCATCGTGAACGCCAAGGCGGCGGTCAAGGCTGGCACGGGCAAGCTCGACACCACCAAGTACTACAACATCATCGGCATCAGCTCGGCGTACCTGTGCATCTACAACATGGCGTTCCTGTTGCTGCCGGTCACGCGCAACTGCGCGTGGATGGAGTTCTTCAACATCTCGTACGCGAACGGGGTCAAGCTGCACCGCTGGGTCGGCTACGCCACGGTCATCACGGGCGTCGTGCACACGGGTGGCTACTGGGGCAAGTGGATCCGTGACGGCACGTTCACCAAGAACCAGACGCCGTGCATCCACTGCGACCTGGGCGACGACACCACGGGCTACTACGCGTGGTTCAACTTCTTCGGTTTGCTCTCGGTGCTCGCGCTGGTGCTGATGATTCCGACGTCGCTGCCGATCGTGCGCCGCAAGATGTACGAGTGGTTCTACATCTCGCACTGGGTGCTCTTCCTGATCTCGGTCTTCTTCGCGATCCTGCACTGGGCGCAGATCATCTGGTGGATCCTGCCGGCGGGACTGCTCTTCTTCATCAGTCGCGCGGCTTCGAGCTGGAACGGCATGACCCCCGTTGCGGTCCAGAGCTTTTCGGTCGTGGGTGGCGAAGGCGGCGCGGATGTCAACGGCGAGATCGTCAAAGTGGTCTTGAAGCGCGCGGCGCCTGGCTCGTCCCCAGCTTCGAAAGCGTACGACTACAAGGTCGGGAACTTTGTGTACCTGAACGTGCCGCACATCTCCAAGCTCGAGTGGCACGCGCTCACGATCGCGTCTTCCCCAAAGACGAGCCTAACGGACGTAACGTTGCTGATCAAGCCGCTCGGAGACTGGTCGCGACAGCTCGTGCAGTACGTCAAGGACTGCAAAAACCAGGGCATTGCGCCGCTGATGTACATGGACGGCTTCTACGGCGCGTCTCTGGAGATGTATGAGGAGTACCCGACGCTGTGCCTGGTGGGCGGCGGCATCGGCGCCACTCCGCTGCTCGCCATCCTGGAAGACTTGGCGGCGAAAGTCAGCCGCGACGGAAAGTGGTCGCAGCGCGTCGTGTTCATCCTGTCGTTCCGCGAGCTGTCGCTGCTCCAAGTGGTCGCGCCGGTGCTGGCGAAGTTGCGCGAGCTGGACCCACTTGAGCAGCACTTTCACACCCGCCTGTTCACAACTCTCACTCCCGCAGATGCGGCGCTGGAAGAGAAGCTGACCCCACAAGATAAGGACCTGCGTGGCAGCGTCAAGGCAGCACCAAAAACTTCAAGCAATAACCCAGCGCCACGCGCTTTCTATGAGCCATTGCGCTCGAGCACGACACTGCGAGTCGTGCTGCTCGTGGCACTGTTCGTCGTGTCCATCTTTGCAGTCGGTGCGGCTCGCTGGGGCAACGGCGCAATCCAGGGAGACAACTACCCGTACTTGTGGCCACTCGAGCGCGCCTTTGAGCTGGGAGTGTTCTGCGCGACGATCGTTCTAGTGTACACTGCCATTTGGTACGAGTTTGCGTCGTTCCGCCGCTCGGAGGCGTCTGGCAACAGTGCGGGCGACGACGGCTTTGTTGCTCCACAGCCGTTCGACATCACGAGCTCCGCTGCCTTTGGCGACGTCCACTCGATGCGCGACCTGATGCACCACTTGAACGTGGTGGTGGGCGAGCGACCCGACATGCGATCGCTGTTGCTGGACACGCTGGCATCTCACGAGTCCGACGCGCGCCAAAGCGCCGCGCTGCCGGTTGTGGGCGTGATGGTGTCTGGCCCCGAGGGCCTCAAGATGGCGGTGGACCAAGCCATCGCGGGCTTGGGCAGCAGCAAGTTTGACGTCCACGAGGAGGAGTTTGAGCTGTAGGCAGCTACCGAAGCTACGGCCAGTCGATCGAAGCATAGAGGAGCGCGGTCGAGAAGATTAGAGTTTATAGATGTGGATAACCAACCTACTGTGAAAAGTGCATTCAACCACCACAAATATTCTTGTCTGTTGGTTCGAGAGGTAAAAAATGTCCACCAAGCGTCCAGCGACAACTGAACGGCTTGGCTCTTCTCTTCAATGCGACCAAAAAGTTGCTCGTCCACGGATGGGTCGGATGGCTCCACAGTTGGATTTTGGATGGCTACACACCCATGATCCCAAAACGCTGTACCTGGGTATTTGGGTGACCATGGGTGATGTGTATGGGTTTTGCTCAATTATGGGTGAATGGAAGCTCTGGGTTGATTGCGTGAGTCTTCCTCCCATTTCTCCAACGCCAAGGAGCTCCGATGATGAGCGGGACGCCACCAGCTCCGCAAGCGAAAGGAGGAGCCAATGGCGCCACGTCGCGCCAGCAGCTCAACGCGGTCACGCGCGCCATCAAGAAGGGCAACGCGAACGTGCTCGCGGCGCTCATCGCGGCCGGCGCACCGCTGAACGAGCGCATCGCCGGCACGTTCACGCCGCTCCTCATGGCGGCCGCGCACGACTCGGTGCACGTCGTGAAGCTACTGATCCAGGGCGGCGCGTCCATCATTGCGACCAACGACAGTGGCGAGACACCGCTGCACGTTGCTGTGCGTAAGGGGAACGCGCGCATCGCGGCCTACCTGATCACGGCGGGCTCGTCGCTCACAGCCACGAACTCGAGCGGCAACACGCTGCTGCACGTGGCGGCGAGAAACGGACACTTGGACACTGCGCAGCTGCTGATCGAGCGAGGCGCGGTGATCGACGTCAAGAATACGTACGGCGAGACACCGCTGTACGTCGCATGCTTCTATTGCAAGCTGGAGATCGTGCGGCTGTTGCTGACCGCCGAAGCGTCGACGCGGATACGAAATCCACACGGCGAGCTGCCGCTGCACGTGGCGGTCTTCAAAGGCAGCGTTGACATCGTGAAGCTGCTGCTCGAGCGAAAAGACGCTGCGATTGAAGAAGCAAACGCTCGTGGCGACACGCCGCTGCACGTGGCTACGAAGAACAGACGTGCGGAGATCGTGCAGCTACTCATCACCTCCAAGGCAGTTCTGAACCAACCAAACAGCGAAGGACTCACCCCGATACACCCTGCGGCACAGAATGGAGATACCGCTGTGGTGCAGCTGCTGGTAGATGCGGGGGCGGATGTCCACGCAGCGACGCCCAACAGCACGACCGCGCTGCACTCCGCCACAGGCGGCGGGCATCTGGCGACTATGCGCGTCCTCATCACAGCTGGCGCCTCAGTCGATGCTGTCAACGCGTTCGGTGAGACGGCACTGCACAATGCGGTGAACAAAGGCCACGCCCACGCAGCCAAGTTCCTGATCGATAGCGGGGCCGCCGTGAACGCGAGGAACACAAAGGGCGAGACTCCGTTGCACCACGCGGCGTTCAAAGGGTTTGCTGAGCTGGTGACTCTTTTCATCGAGAACGGTGCAGAGATCGACGCGGGGACGCCCAACAACCAGACGCCACTGTTTGTCGCTGCGAAGAACGGCCAATTGGAGGCACTGCAGGCGCTTCTCGACACCGGCGCGATGATCGATGTCGTTGATACTTCGGGCGAGACGCCGCTGCTCTTGGCCGCAAGGTCTGGCCATCTGGACGTGATGAAGCTGCTACTCAGTCGAGGCGGCTCGATCCAGACGAGCTGTAAGTCGGCACTCTTTGGCGCTGTGTCCAAGAACCACATTGAGGTCGTCAAGTTCCTGCTCTTTGAGCAGAAGGCGTCTGCCGAGGAGACGAATTCTCACGGCGAGATGCCGCTGCATATCGCGACGTTTAGGGGCCAAGTGGAGGTGGTGGAGCTGCTGCTCAAGGCTGGCGCGTCGCTGAGCGCGAAGAACGCCAAGGGCGAGACCCCGTTGCACATCGCAGCGTTCAAAGGGAATAGAAAGTTGGTAGAGGTTCTCCTCAAGCACGGCGCAGCGCTCAACAGCACGAACGGTCACGGCAACACCTCACTGAACATCGCTGCGTCCAAGGGCCATGTCGGTGCTGTGCAGTGCTTGATCGCCCACGGATCGTCCATCAGCAAGAAGAACATGCACGGCGAGACTGCGCTTCACACCGCTGCGCTCAACGGATCGCTGGAGATCGTGCAGATCCTGCTCGACGCCGGTGCGCCAGTGGACGTCCTCACGAGGAAAAAGCGAGCGCCTTTGTATTTCGCGGCGAGCGGAGGGCACATGAAGATTGTGCAGCTGCTGCTCGCGCATGGTGCCGCCGTCGACGCGCTCGACTCGGACTCGGAGACGTCTCTCGTCGGCGCTGCTCGAATGGGCAAGTTTGACGTCGTCAAGCTGCTGATTGCCAGTGGTGCGTCCGTCAACGTGCGCACCGTCGACGGTGAGACACCACTGAGCTCTGCGGCGCACTGGGGTCGCCTCGATGTCGTACAGCTGCTGATCGAGAGCGACGAAGCGTCTCGTGCCACTGGCAGTAGGGATAGTGATAGTAATAGTGATAGTAATAGCGAAGTAGCAGCAATAGTACCAGCAGAAAACCGCAGGTCGCTGATCTCTGCGACTTTAGAGACGTTCGGGTCGCACGCAGCTAAAGCGCAGGAGTTCCTCCCGCTCTACGACCTCGTGATCCAGCGGCTCGAGGACGTCTGGCTGCAGATGCGAGCGAACCCCGAGGCGTCATCAGCTCAGAGCAAAGTCCTCACGTACGCGAAGATCATGTACCGGTTCTACCTGTTCATGGAGAAGTACGAAACAGCGGACGTGATCGATCGCCTCATCACGAGTCGGAACGTCATGGACAGCATCAGCGACCTCCACCAGGAGATCGACCACTTGATCGGCGGACTCGGCGGCGATGGTGTGGACTGCACAGCATCGATCCACCGGAACTGGGTGGAGCTCTGGGACGAGAGCCAACTCAAGCAGTTGGAGCTGTTCCGAGAAATCGTCGAGGATGACGCCAGGGTGCTGAGCAACCTGCGGCAGGAGTCGGCCCAGATCCTGGCTATCACACACTTGGCATACGAGCTGAGCAATCATGGCACCAAGTATAGCGAGGAGAAACTCGAGCTCATGAACACGCTGCTAGGCAAGATCGTCGCTAACTACTCTGCCGCGACAGTGCCCGAGATACCACTTTGGTTCCTTCCGCGCCACGAAGTTGAGAAACAGGAAGCGATGGCGGGCTCCAAGTCGTCGCAGACAACGTACCGTGGGAGCTGGTTCAATGCTGACGTGGTGGTGCACGAGGACAGCACCAGACCCCAAGAGAGGTTTGAGCAGGATGCCACCACTTGGCACCAGCTCAGCCACCCAAACGTGATCAAGCTCTTTGGTGCGTGCCACATCGGCCACCCACGGTTGTTTATCTACGAGCACGCGTCGAATGGCAACCTGCGCGAGTATCTGCAACAGAGGGAGGAGAACCGCTCCAGCGATGGTGGTGGCGGTGGCGTGTGGCAAATGCTGTATGAAGTCGCGCTGGGACTCCAGTACCTTCATGAGCGTCACGTCACTCACGGAAGACTCCGGTGCGACAACATCCTCGTCGGATCTGATGGCAAAGCACGCATCGCAGGCTTCCAGAAAGACGAGGAGGTGCTCACAGGCAAGAAGACCCCGACAGCGCGCGGGGTCTACTTGAGTCGCTGGAAAGCCCCCGAGTGCATTCGCGGCGAGCGAGACACTTTCGAGTCCGACGTGTACTCGCTGGGCATGTGCATCTGCGAAGCTGTTTCCGGCGAGATCCCAATGAGCACGGAGCCCGAGGAGAATGTGTTCAAGGTTGCGAGAAAAGGCTGGCTGCACACTCGCCCTGGCGCCATGAGCTGGGACCAGTGGGACGTCGTCAAGAAGATGTTTGCGCTCGACCCGCGCAAACGCGTCAAGATGAGCTACATTGTCGAGCGCCTGAAACAGTTTGCAGCCGACGAGCACGCGAAAGCCACCCACCAAGAGCATGCTCTGAGGATGAGCGACTCCGACCCGACCTATCGTAACATGCAGAACACCCAGGTACGTCAAGTTCTCCACATATCTGCATGGGAGGCTGGGAAAATGGTGATGATAGATGATGCTAACATCGAAATAATTCTGTGTTGTTTGAACCCAGGACCAATGCAAGAATCTGGCGGAGTATCTCCTGCCAGAGCTGTGCGCCACGATCCCCGATGCGCTGGAGCGAACCCAAGCCAAGTGTCTGTTGATCACCGAGTCACAGGAGATGGCGCTGCACGTGCATGCGCGGCTCTCGCAGCTCTACTCGCAGCTGCTGCTGATGAACAAACTGCCGGTCGATATTGAAGTCTCGAGGTTCTGTACGCTGCTGACGCGATTCCAGCGGTACATCCGAGCGCCAACGTCGGACCTTTCGGCGGTGCGCATGGCAAAGAGCCGCAAAGCAGCTGAGGCGGGTCACATCTTCCACGGCGAGATCGACCGCTTGCTGGAGATGCTGGAGTTAAGCGAAGAGGACATTGACCCGATCCACAACTGGCGGAAGCAGCATCACGAAGCGTTTGGACGGCACAGCAGCAGCAGCAACGGCACATCGACGACGTCGCTGAGCAGCTTGAGCGTGACGTCGGAAGACTCGAACGAGTCTGGGTTTGGATCGATGCGCCTGAGTTCCGCTCAGGATTCTGCGTCTCTGGATAGCACCAGAACCACCAAATCAACAACATCTTCCGACGGCGGTTCGTTTGATATGGATGCTTCGTTTACCATGGCATCATCAGCGCCGCCGCCATGGTTTATGCCCATGCACGAACTCTTCTTCGACGAGCTGGACCGCATCGGCGAAGGTTCGTTCGGAGCAGTCTACAAAGGCACGTGGCTCGATACGCCCGTGGTGGTCAAGTTCATGGGCTACGAGGACGACGACGCGAGCATTCTCGAGATGTTTCTGCACGAAGCGAGTGTGTGGCACCCTCTGAACCACCCGCACGTGGTGAAGCTCTTTGGTGCGTGCCACGTCGGGAAGCGGTTCTTTGCGTGCGAGTACGCGTCTCACGGGACGCTGCGAGGGTACCTGAGCCGCAAAGAGAGCGGCCACTTGACGTGGAGGAAGCTGTACGAGGTGGCACTCGGCCTGCAGTACCTGCACGACCAGAGCATTGTGCACAACGACCTCAAGTGCGACAACATCCTGGTCGGCGCGGACGGCAAGGCGAAGATCACGGACTTTGGGCTGAGCTGCACGGCGACGCGCGTGGTGAAGCTGGACCCGAAGGAGATGGGAGCGCTGCAGTGGAAGGCGCCCGAGGTGCTGAAGGGGAGCGCGCCGTCGTTCGCGTCCGACATCTACGGGTTCGCGATGTGCATCGTGGAGGCCGTGAAGGACGACCTGCCGTGGGGACGCGCGGCGGACGTGATGGTGCGGCTGCAGGTGCGCAAGGGCAAGCTGCCGCCTCGCGTCGAGGGCATGAGCGACGAGCAGTGGAGTCTGATCGAGATGATGTGTGCGGCCGACCCGGCGCGGCGCGTGCGCATTTCGTTCGTGGTGGAGAAGCTGAAGGAATTCGCGGAGCAGGAGCTGGATCTGGATCCGGAGCCATAGGTTTGGCTTGGTGATCTGTTGACAATGCAGCAGGTGTGATCCTGCAGAACTTTTAAATGCTTCGCCTACCGTTGTACTAGAAGCAGGATAATAGTACATATCACTGTCCTGTTCTTGTTGAAGTGCGTGCTTGTCTCTGGTATGCTCACACACGCGTTCACCACGCTGCGTTTGAAGCGGTTTCCTTTCTTGAGTGGTTTCAGAAGCGCGGAGACCAGAGAGATCCAGGAACAAGACGACACCGCTCACTTTGCGACCACTCGCCTCACTTCCACTCTTTTCTCTCTTCGGCGATCTCTATTTCCTGTCTTGAGATAGAAAAAGCGCGTCTCTCAAGCATCATTTTCCAAGTGTCGTCGTTGCAGCTCCTGCTTATCTGTCATGGCGCTTGCTGGTTCGAGTCGATTTCGCTTGTCTCCAAGAGCGCGCTTGGTCCTTGACCTGCTACTCGTCTTGCTCTTCTTTGCGCTCGATCTGCGCGACGTGTGGTTCAAGATCCGGTGGCTTGGGCCGCATGACTCGTACTCTTTTGTCGCGATTACCCACCACGAGATGCAGGAGAAGCCGCTGACGCTGACCCGCAACTTCACGTTTGCCGGACAAAAGATGCAACGCACATCCGGTTGGAGCTCGTTTCTTCAGAAGTGCGAGACGATGCATCCGATCTCAGACGGTGCCACAGCGAAGTTTTCCCACGCCATGGGCAAAAATTGCGAGATCGGCTTGCCTGAGCATAGCCACAAGGTGCCGGAGCTTATCTTAAGCAGCGGCGTCCGCGTGGACTCGATCGCGTGGACGGCGTGCAAGCTGCTCTACCACCACCGAAAGCCCGCAATCTGCCACTCGTCCATCGTGCGCCTCTTTTTGGAGCGATACAGCATCTCTGAAGCGCCATCGCTCCTCACGTATAAGAACCACAACAACGCGTCACTGACCACTTTGGCAGTCGAGCCGCAGCACAACCACTCGGTGATCCCAGGCAGCGACGCTGAAGCTGAGCTCACGGATCTGCTGAGCGTTATCAGCACAAGCTCACCCATGTCGGCGGTTGTGTGCGTTGAAGGGTTCATCCCTAAAGGTCCGGGGCGATACACATCCACGATCTTCGGCTGCGGCAACCCGAGTTACTACAAGAGCGCTTTTGTGGGGCTGCACGCGACGGCTTTCCCTCTCTTCCAGCAGGACAAGGCGCGGCTTACAGCTGACGCGCTCCATGTCATGGGTATGACCTTCGTGACGCGTGAGAATAGTCGCAGCCTATTCACGCTCCGGAATGGAGCGAATGGGGTATTTGAGCTCAAGCACAAGGCGCTGCTGAATTTCTCGTCTTTTGGCGCGCTTTACACAGTTATGATCGCCATCGACATGCTTCTCATCGCGCTCAACGTGTGTAGCGTGGTCGAGATCGGATATCTAGTACTCGGGAAGCAGCAGCTCACATCGTTGGGAGAAAGCCTGAATCGTCTGGGGGCGGCGTCTGCGTCTAAAGGCTACAAGGGTGGACTGACGTCGTCCTTGGATCGCAGCAAACCAGTGATTCTACTGATGCTCGTGGTGTACCTGATCTCGTGGATGGTGATCCTCCCAAGTATCTCCATCTGGGACGCGACCGAGCTGCAAACTGGAAAGACGCATGCGTGGCTGACTGCTGCTCGCTGCTGGGTGCTCCCGCTCGTCGCTTTCAATGCAGTATGGGACTTGTGTGTGTTGATCAACGAGCAGCAAGCGCTCGCGTTCACCAAAGCTACGTACGTGCGTCCAATCGAAGTCGCATGCATCGCGGCGCTCGTAGCATACTACAAGCGCGACGCAGTGTTTGCAATCACCGAGAACAAACGCCAGTACGAGATGCAGCGACTAAGCGACGCGCATTCATTTCGCGACTACACCGCGCTGGCGAACGCGTTCTCAGGTCAGCTTGACTTCCTGCAGAACACCACGGCCCCCGTCCTCTCGATCATCTACGCGCCACTTGTTGACATCGTCGCGTCGAGCGTCGTGGTGATCGCTGCGTTTGCGCTCGTGCGCAGCTGGTACTCTCGCGCGATGCACAATGATCTTCTTAGCAGCCAGCACGGCTCGTTCATGGTCACCAAGAAGCGTGCGTCCAAATTTGCGGTGCTCCCGGATGCGTCCGAGTCGCCGACCAAGCCACTGCTGCACACCAGTACCTCAGACGCCACATCGAGCGAGTCTCGCTCCGTGCAGTTCGCGCTCTCGAGCTCGCCGCCACCAAGCCCAACGAGAGGAGCTGCTGTGCTCGTGACGTCGTTCCGAGACATGGACGGCGAGGGCGAGCCGCAGTTGCGCCTGCCGCTGGAAGAGCTCGTGGATGTGCCGATCCGCGCACGTAGCCTTGTGCGCAGCGTGTGGCTCATGGAGAAGCGAGTCGGCCAGCAGGTCGCGCTGCCCGCTTCGCTCACCTTGGAGCACGGCATTGTGCTCGAACACCGCGACTTCATGAAGACCCGCTGCGGGTTCCTGGATGTCGTGCACCCGTACTTGAGCGCGCGCGAGCACGTCGCGGGCGAGCAGCAGCAAAAGCAGCCGAATCTTCCTGGCAAGCAGTCGCGCAGCCTGAAGCGCAGTGCGCAAGTGCCACTGCGCTGACGATGCGGATTCCGCATTTCTGCACTGCGAGTTGAACTTGAAAACACCCTGCGCGAAAAAATATACGCACACCCGCGCACTAAAAGAGGGAAGAACAGTACGCTGTTATCCCCGAGCAAGAAAGCAACAACAAACAGTTTATCTTCTTCACAAGCAAAGCAAAACCTTAAACAACACACGCACACATGCACTCCATGCACAATGCGCAATACACTCTCCATGAACGCCTTTTTTTCTCTCTCTCTCGCTTCTACGCGTTCGTTTTCCTTGAAATCTCTCTCTCTATCCGTCCACGCGGTCGTACGATGGCGCGTTGCGAGGCGACTTGAGCGCCAGCGGGTCCGCGTGGTGCGGCGAGAAGAGCTCCGCGCTCTCGAGCAGCTCCTCCTCGGCAATGATTTCGTCCTCGTTCTTCAGGTACGCGAAGATCGCGACGCCCACAAGCGAGAGTGGCACGCCAAGGTCCGTCACCATCCACATGGTCGGCGCGCCGTAGTTCTGGTAGAAGTAGCCGCCCACGAGCGTGCCGGCGCCACGGCCCAGTCCGTTCTGCACGGCATTGAGGATGCCCATGACCGTACCCTCACAGCCCTTTGGCGCCGCCATGTACACATACTGGGTGCACGCCGCCCACGCGATGCCGAATGTCAAGCCGTGGAGGAACTCGAATGGGATCGCACCCCATGGGTTGGTCATCACAGCCAAGTAGCTGATACGCGCAGCGTAGCCTGCAATCGAGAGAAGCAGCACGTTGACCGTGCCGAGCTTGCGGATGATCGCTTGTGAGAAAAAGAACGCTGGCAGCTCCGACGACGTCTCGCACATGATCGCAATGCCGATGATCTGCGAGTTGTTACCCGAGAGGTTGTAGAGGTTGAGCGTGAGGAAGCTTGAGAGAACGCCGAACATGAGCCCCATGAGGAACACGACTACGAGCAACACGAGCACGTCGGTCTTCTTGCCCAGCATGCGGATGCCCTGGGTGAACGTCGGTGGCGCTTCTTTCGCAGGCTTCTGCACGCCGTCGTTGCTCTCGAGGAGATCGTAGCCGTCATCGTGGCCGTGCTTGACAACTGGGATCGCGCGCAGGATGAGCAGCGACGTGAGCATCATGATGAGGTTCAAGTTGAACGCCCACGAGATGCCAGCAGCAGCGACAAGCAGTCCCGAGATGTACGCGCTAATGCCCCAGCCGACTGCGCCAAAGAGGCGCTGCTTGCCATACTCGCCGCCCACTTTCGAGAGCAAGTCGAGCACGGCGTGGTCGAGCAGCGAACCGGCAGGCGCGCTTTGGAAGTTGCCGATGCTCACGAGCAGCACAGTGAGCTCAAACGAGCGCGCGAACTGGACCAAGTAGAGGAAGAGCGTGCCAGTGAGCACGCAGAGGATGTGCACGAGGCGCTGGTTGCGGATCGCGTCGGCGATGGCGCCCCAGAACGGCGGCGCGATGATCGCGCAGATGCACGGCAGCGTCTGCAGCAAGCCGATCTGCACTTTCGTGAAGAGCAGCGTGTGCTCGTAGAAGACGGGCAGGAAATTCACGAGCGCCGACTGCGCGCCGGACGACATGGCGTACATGGCCTTCGGCGCCAGCAGCAGCTCGCCGCTCTTGCTCGTGGGTTGCTTCGCGGCGCCGCCCATGACTTCTTGACTCGTGACTCGTGTGACTGGGAGAATTGAGGAATGAGCTGGAGTTGACGCGCGCGCTGACTGGTGCTGCTGCAGGTTCACGTGGCAGGCGCCTTGACCACCTGCCGGTGGTCACAGGTGCTGGTCACGGCTGGTCCAAAGCGAACGAGCGAACGAGCGAACGACCGTGGTGCTTGGATTACGGGAATGCGCAGCTGAGCGCGCGCTGCGAGGCGTCACTCCAAGTTGAAGATGGAAAATTGACTGAAAATTTGTGAGTGGGCTCGCCAACCAGATGGAAAAGCATCGAAGGACCCCCCCGACTTTGGCCTCATCATCACCCCAGCGGCATCAGTGGTCGGCGCTGTTCACGCTCGTTTTCTGTCTGTTGAATCGCTTTCGTATCACTGAACACGAAAGGCTACAGCCACAGACTGTCCGTTTTGAACCACCTTTCGTCACACCCTGAAGTACGTGGCGGGCTTCTATTTAGAACGACCGAAGTACTGTAACCGGCCCGGTTCGATTCTGAACCGCGCTGAATTGCGTTTTTTTCGAAGCAATTTGGCGTTGCATCCCTCCTCCATGAGCGAGAAATTGTGTTAATTTTTGGAGTTGGTTTTCAGCGCTGATGGTACTACACTCTTCAGGCAGCTTGCTTTCCTCCGTGAATATGGGTGGGGGCCACGCGTCAAAATCACCGGAATGCCGGGGCTTTGACACGCGAGATGCCACCGCATTACCTTCAAAAGAAAAGAGTTGCAAGGACAAATATTTGGGCTCCACTGTGCGCATATTTTTCAGCGTCTACTGTATGACGAAATACACAGGATTTTCGAACGGAAATAGAGGTTGCATCCAGTGAAGCTGAAGATGACTTCACTTTCACTGGACATCATCTAACATGTGTTACAATATTTTGGTCAAACAAATACAGCTGTAGTCCCAGATTGGCTTCCACACTCACAAGTCTAATACTATTCGTTCTGGTAACATTTCCAAAAGGGAATCAATCACCTATGCTTGTGATTCTAACAAACATCTCGAAATCCCTAGCGATTACGCGAAAAAAGGAGGCTGCATGCATTGTTCAAGAGCGAGTTCCCGATGTTGGCCTTCATGATTTAGTCAGGAAAGGGGTGGACTTCCATTTTTTCCTGACTACTTCAGAACTCTGAAGTTCTTGTATCCAGGAGGGGCTTCTATTTTCGAGCTCCATTTATAGTGCTCTGGGACCGGTCCGCCCTGAACCGCGCCGAACTTTCGAACCGTCCGTCAGATCAAAAGAACGACGAGAGTGGGAGGTGGCTGGTGTGACAGAGCCATTTGCGCATTTTGACAAACATCAACAGGGATGGTGAACGCGCAGGCATTGCAGGGACTCAAGCAGGCGCTGGCCACCAGCGACCGCGTTGTGGTGCTGGACGGCGGGCTCGCCACGGAGCTCGAGAAGGACTCGCGCGTGGAGCTCGGCGCCAGCAGCCTCTGGTCCGCGTCGCTGCTGCTCGAGAAGAACGCGCACCTGCAGCACGTGGTGGTGGACGCGCACAAGGAGTACTTTTTGGCCGGCGCCGATGTCGCCACGACCGTGAGCTACCAGGCGTCTGTGGACGGCTTCAAGCGTGAGGGCGTGCACTCGATCGAGGAAGTGGAGCAGCTCTTTGCCAAGAGCATCGACCTCGCGGTGGAAGCGAGAGATCTCGCGTGGACGCAGCTCGAAGCCAAGGGCGACCGCATCATGCCGCTAGTTGGCGCAAGCATTGGATGCTACGGCGCGGCGCTCGCGGACGGATCGGTAAGAATGTAGTAGCTTGTGGTCGCGGTGTGCATCTTCATTGTGCACCAACTAACGATGCTGCTCGATTCATTGTTTGCTGCAGGAGTACCGAGGAGACTACGGCAAGACCAAGGAGGAGCTCGTCGCGTGGCACAAGGACCGCTTCGCGTTCTTCACCGAGTACCCTGGCGTCGACATCCTGGTCTGCGAGACGATCCCGTGCCTCGTCGAAGTGGAAGCGTTTGTGCAATTACTCAATGACTATCCGACTTCCCACGCGATTCTGGCTGTTGCCTGCCGCAGTGAGAGCGAGCTCAACAGCGGAGAGCCCATCGCCCAGATGGCTCAAATTTTGGCGCAGCTGAAGAACCCATCGCAGCTCCTTGCAGGTGACGAAGACGATGCAACTGCACAACCGTGTCTTTCCAATATTTTGTGTGTACGAGTGTAACTCACTGACACCGTTTCTTTGTTGTTGTGATTCATTCTACTTTAGTTGGCATCAACTGCACGCCGCCTCACTTTGTCGAAGGACTGCTGCGCAACATGGACGTCGCATTCCCAAAGGTGGTGTACCCAAACAGCGGAGAATCTTGGGACGGTCAGGCGAAATCGTGGCTCCCAGCCACGAACGCAGGCGGAGCTAGCTCGTGGGACGAGCTTCTTCCAAAGTGGCATGCCGCCGGCGCGCGCGTGTTCGGGGGCTGCTGCCGCACCTCCCCAGCTGACATCAGCGTGATGCGAAAGCACTTTCAGCAATAGACGCTCTCTCTTGGTACACTCTGAGCCCAGTTCAGAGCCACAAGCAGAGGTGGAAAAAGTCGCTCGATGGGTCCTTTGGAGCCAAGTGTCGTCACTTCCGGCGGTGCTGGCGTCTTCGGCGCTCATTGCGGAGGTACCGAAGCACCAATTGGGGACTTTCCATGCATTTTTCGTACACTTTTCCAGCGTGTAGCGTAGCAGGTGTCGTCGTGTTTAAAGGATCGAGCAGTGGCGCACTGTCCACGGTCTGGGAAGACCAGCTGCGCTCCTCCTCGTTGTAAACAAAGACGTATTCCTTCACAAGAGCGCTCAATTCCTCCAGCACGTGCGTATCCTGGTACTTGCTGTCTGTTGTAGCGCTGGTACTAACGATGTCCGATGCCTGATCTGCTGTTAGATGTTCTCGGGACACCGAGTCTCGCGCTTCCAGTTGCACCAGTTTCGGGACGTTCACGCGAAAATGTGTGGCCTCTTTCACTCCAAGGTCGTCAAGATGCAGAATCTCGTCGCACATGAGGCACGCAAACACCCGGCATGTCAAGCATCTCTTTGCAGCAGCAACGCTAGTACCCCGTACCAAGAAGCAGAACAGACACTCCCGGTAACGTTGATCCTGCGTGCCGAGGGGTCTCTCATCCACAGCGCCATCGCTACTTGCCATCGCTTCAGGAGGCAAGCTCTCGTCTCCATTTGGCACGGGCGTGGTCTGAGTGACAAGCGGTTGCTGCATGGATTGCTGCTGCTCCAGTCGCCGCATGCACTCGCGAAGCTGCTGCTGCACCATCTTCTCTCGCTGGAGCGCATAGTCCCGCTCCTCCACAGCAGCGCTGTACTTCTCGGAGAGAACGCGGTTGAGCGCCGAAGAAGCGGATATCGAGAGCTTCCAAGCACCTCCTTTCTTCCACTCGACAGCTTCCGCCAGGAGCTCATCGACCAGGTGCTCGTAGTCAGAACCGACAACTTCCTGGGGATTTTCCGGTGGTGGCACATCGCTCAACGCTGCTATTCGACGAGCATCTGCAGGTCGAGCTGTCTCGTGATCCCGCTGACTGTTCTTCTTCTCTTCGTCGTCGTTGTGGTCTTCATCGTTTTGCACCCACGCGGCCGAGTCGTCGATGGTGAGCGAGAGTAGCGCCTTGGCACCCAGCACAATATGCTCGATCACGAGTAGGATCCAGAGCTTCTTGAGGTAGAACGCCGAGTCGTCCGTCCAGTTGCTCGACGCAAGTTTGAGCAGACTCTCGAGATCACTCTGAGTCGTGAAGAAGAGCACTGCGCAGTTGACCGCGACGGCGGCGAAGCTCATGAACTCCAAGATGCTCATGAACGTGGACACTTCGGTCTCGCTCTCGAACGGAGGACGTTGCTTCACCTGAGTGCAGCAAATCACGTCCAAGCGCGTGTTGATCACGTTGCCGATGAGCGCCAAGAGTGGGCCAGCAGGCAGCACCGACACGAACATCGTGACGTATCCGAACTGAAGCACAATTTCCATTTGCTTGCCCATGAGGAAGTCCGGCGGGAGCACCATCTCCTGCATGAGCACCAGCGACGGCACTGATTGAGCGGCTTTGTTCGCGTGCGCGTGGTCTATATCCCCAGGGAGCTCGGCGTTGTACCATTCTCTCGTGAACGTGAACCAGGTGGCTTCCTTCCCAGTTGCAGGCTTCAAGTGGAAGCCGATCCCTTTCCATCGCTGCTGCACAAGGAACAGAGGGTAAGTGTTCCGGATGAACATGTACCAGATCTGGCGCACGCCCATGACGATGATCAGCTGGTTGTGCAGCGCTGCGGCGTCACGGTCGACAAACGCGACCCAGAAGAGTGAGATAAAGGCGTTGAGGAACTTGAACCAGAAGAGCTTCGTCGCGAGCATCGACTCGTACTGCCACACCGTCCGGTGGTTCTCCCAGAGCGTGAGCGCCAGTGCGACGTGGGTGTACAGGTTATCGAGAATCAGCATCGAGACGGCGTTGAGAAAAGGGATCACGTACGGCAGCAAACGTGTGGGGATCCACGTTGGAGCGTGGAACTCAAAGTCTGACGACGCGGTCGTGACCTTGACACTGATGAAGATGATCGCGACGAACGACGCCATCGTGAGGAGCACGGGGATGCCGCAGTAGATGCGGAGAAGCTGCAGCGACTTTGGGAAGTTCACGTCCACGATCGATTTCTCGATGGTCTCGACTTGGAAGTCGCCGTAGAACTCGGGCGCTTCTTCGTTTCGGTTGCGCTTGAAGTTGCCAAAGTTCATCTGGATCTCGCTCTTCTTGCGCTTCCAACGCTCGACCAGGAGCGTCGCCCAGATCGACACGATCACAGCGTAGAGCGGCGAGAGAAAGTAGATGTCCACAAAGTACGACAGCAGCTGGCAGACCGCGCCAGGCACCGCGATGAGCAGCAACCACACGGAGTAGAAGATCACGAACGCGTAGTAGAACGCGTGCTTCTCGCCGAAGTACGTCAGCAGCGGCCAGAGCATCTCGTACTGGTGCGTGCGCTTCTCGAACAAAAACTGCTGCAAGCTGTTGCCCGTGAACGGCTGGAAGACGCGCTTGCGCTCGTCCGTGTACACCCAGTTGCGCATGATATTCTTGCAGCCAGAGGCGTCGTGGAGAGGGAAAATCGCCTTGAGGTTGCCTTTCTTCAAGTGCTTCTTCAGCTGCACGTTTTTCTGGATGATGTCCATCACAACCTGCTGGCGCTGGAGAGATCGGAACGGCTCGAAGAGCTGCGGCGTGCTGGCGTTGTACTTGGAGCGGACCGTCGACCCGCGGTGCTTGATCTTGAGTTGTAGAGCCCCTGCGTGGCGCACTAGCACGTTGTCCGTCGCTCCGATGACCAGGTAGTCTGTTTGCGACGCTCTTCGCAACAAGGACCACCGGGAAGCAGTGCGCGCTCGCTTCCCAGCGCGAGTGACGACAAGCGGCGGTGTGATTGGACTCTCTTCGCGGATGGTCTCGATCACGGTCTCCTTGAACTGCTTCTTCTTGATGCCGTCAAAGAGCATCACATACTCGGCGAACACCATTTTCTGGTGGCTGTTGATGCCCAGCACCTGGCGCGAGTCGTCGTCGGCGACGTGGTGGATGTACGAGCCCTCGACGTTGCAGTTTGTCAGTTCCCAGGCGAGACTCTCGGTCGTCAGCAAGCGTGCGAAAATCATCACGACGTCGTACTGCAAGTACAGAACCGCGAGGAAGAGCGGCGACTCGTTCCTGTAGTTGCGCCAGCCGACGTGAACGAGCTCCAGGACATTGAGCTTGTCGTGACGCTGCTGAGCTTCTCCATCATTGGAAGTGGGCTTGACGCTATCCGTAGTGTCTCCTGCTCCACTTCGGCGCTCGTAGTGCTCTTCACCTTCCGTGTTGCTGGGAGCGATCAAGTTCTTCTTCGTGCGAAAGTTCCGGTTCTTTTGGGATTTCAAGTTCTGGAGTTGAGAGAACAACCCCATCGAAGGATGCTGCTGGTCGTAGAGCATTTTGCCCAGAAGCAGCGTCACGATCTCCTGCTGTCCGTGGCTCGCGACTGCGTGCAGAACCGACTGGCGCTTGTTTTCCTCGCACGAGCAGACGTAGAGCGGCTGCAGATACACACTTTGCATGTGCGCTGTTACATCCCCGGAGTCAACGTGCACTGGATGCTGTTGAGCCATCCCCAAGTTTGGCATTTCCGATGCAGCCACTTCCATTTTCAGCTCCAACAACGCGCGCACCTCTCTCACCAAGCCAAAGCACCCCGCCCAGTACAGCAAGTGCTGACCGTATCGGATCCCGTCCGTGCAGGTGAATCGCTTCTTCTTGGCTTGTTTGTCTCGCAACAAAAGCACCGGCAGCCGATCGTTCATCTCGTTGACGTAGCGCGCAAGCTGACTCGCATTCTCCAAGAAGTCCCGGGTGAAGTTCCTCAGCGTCTCCACGTGGCTGAGGCGAAGTCGCCACGTTGCATATTCGCTGCTAATGCCCTGGAGCTGATCCCGACGCAGTTCGGCTCGTTCCCGGAGCAGCACGAGTCCCCGCCGACCTGCAATGTCCACAGGGAACAAGTTGTCGCTGTTGACGAGCAGCGGGATGCTGAACTGCGTCTTCCCGAGTTTACGGTCATTGCCGATGAACTGCGTCGGCTTGAGGAGAATTGCCACTTGCTCATGGTTGCCGTTGTACGCGCTCCAGTGCAGAGGCGTCCACTTGTCTGCGAACTTGGGCAAGTTCGGCTGATCGCCGTGGACGAGCAGGTGCTTGGTGATCTCCAGTCCGTCGTCGATGTGTCTCTCGCTCGAGCCACAGCCAAAGCAGCTCACGCACTGCAGTGCCGTGTTCCCAAAGTCGTCGATGTGCTTCTTCCCGCCAAGCAAATCCTGCGGTGCGATGGACCGCTCCGCAGTGAACTGCACAACCGCGACAGGCACGAGGTCGTCTCCAGCGTCTTTCGTCGCCATGTTGACCTCAAAGAGCGCGTGGTCATTGCCGACACTGCTGCCTTGTTTCTGATCGTTCTCCATCTTCTGCAACGGCGCCAGCATATCCACAGTCTCCTGTTTTGTCCGGCTCGTAAAGTACACCATACACGGTTCACCGAGCAGCAGACGCACGACACCAACCTGCCCGCCCATACACGCGGCATGCAGCGGTGTGCGTCCTGCGGTCCCGCGCGCCTGAAGCATCTCGCGAGGCATCAGCACAAGACCCACTGATGTCGCAGCGGCTGCAGCAGCTGTCATGAAAGTGTTCGAGATCGCGTCACCCATCGCCGAATCCATTCGTAACGCCGAGGAGCTCTCGTTCTTCTCCAGCTGAGAGCTTAAGATGCTCGAGCGGTGCGGGTCGTCCTTCTCGTGTGCTGCGAGGTGTCTCCCCATCCAGTCTTCACCAAAGACGAGCAGCTCCACGACGCGCTCTTCGTTGCCGTTCTCGCAGGCTTCGTAGAGGTCCATGCCATCCCCTCCCCTCCCCTTGAAGAGCAAAGAGCAGTTGAAGAGCTCGCTCGGCTTCTTTCGTCACTGGCGATGTGAGCTGAGGCCGCGAGCAGGCGGAGCCCAAGAATAAACGCGTGAATGGTGATGACGGCGACGCACTTGGATGCGGGCAAGTGAGAAAACAAACGCGGTCTGAAGCTGCTGCTGCTGCCGACCGACTACGGATCAGTTTCATCTCACCACGACCGCTGACGGGTAAGTAAACATGAACACCACAACTGCTCTTAGGTGGTGTGCAAGTAGGTGTGCAGATGTGATCAGCTACACTACCCAGCAGGTCTCGCTGGCCGGTCACACCCCGCTTTTCCTCATTTACGACTGGCAGCACCTTGAGTCGCAGTGCTGGGCTCTTCGTCGCCGATGTTTTGTTATGGCCAGCAATTTGAACCAAGTGCGGGCTGATCGCGCACTTCGGTCTACTCGTATGCGAGATGCTCTACTCTTTGTCGCTTTTCTCGGAGAGTTTGATCAACACGACAACGTCCACCCTTCAGAATCGACGTGCTGCTCCAATATATCCGCGAGCGGCAGGTCTTCGAGTTCCTTCTCGAGCTTCAGACCCAAGTCCATAGACTACACTGCGTATTTATTTATCCATGTACGTCTTGTGGGGCTGGAACCGGCAGGTCGGGCACACGCTGTGGCACATGCGGAAGCAGAGCAAGCGCGGCAAGCACACGACCTCTTGGAGCTTTTCAACGGAGCACAATACACACGACGTGAACAGAGTTCGTCATCGTCTCCTGTAAGAACCTGTTTGTCGTCGCCAAATGCACACGACTGTGCCTGTCCCAGTGAGCTCAGTCTTGTCGGTTGCTCCGGAACTGCGGCGCCTGCCACGGCGTCAGCGGGCATCGCAGGCTCCCAGTGCGCATGGAGCGCTCTTTCTGCACGATGGGGGTAAACGAGCAGAGCAATGCATGCACCCGTGAGAAAAACGAAAAGTGATCAGTGAAAGACTGATCCCGGGGACAGACAGACAAGCAGGACCAGAAGAGATCTTTTTGGCAAACCCAATCAATGATAACGGCCCGTTTCTGCACTGACAAGTCGCCAAGATGGATGGCCCGTCTCTGCAACCCAGTTTCTCACAGCAGCAACAACAGTCATCCTGTTTACGGCAGGCTACTGACACAGTCTGCTAAAAAGATCGTTTTCGAATCTTCGTGTTCTTCTTCTCTTTTCCAGCAGCCTGTCATTTCTTTTCGGCAGTCGGGACGAGCGCCAACTGCGCTGTTTGTTGCCTTCACAACCAACCAGCGACGTGTCCTTTGTGAGTCAAGACTGCGCCATACAGTACGCTCAGTCCACCCCCCCTCCTACCTGACGCTCGCGCTCGAGGTCTCCAATAATAGTAACGCGACGAGATGATGAGCATCGAGTTTAATCCCTGCGAGGCGCTGGGGTTACGCCAGAGCGAGCCTATTAACAGATGAACATCCGTCTCTCCTGCAATCTTGCTCAAGCCAAAAGTCGCAGAGCCGCCTGCATGTTGTTATACCAGTCATCAGCGCCGCCACACCCACAACCTTCTTCCGTAAGGTGCAGTCCGTCAGTCATCAGAGGCACACGCGCTTCCCCTAATAGGAATCCTTCACGCTCGCTCGTACAAAGCAGTCATCTCGATGAAGGCGTCACCTCCTTTCGTGCAATCATCCTTCTGCGAGACCCTCGTGTGCTTTCACGCACTCGCGATCTCACGTACAAACAGCCACACTCACTGCGTACAGTTATTAGACCTGCCGGTCATCAGCGCGCGCGCGTTCGATATGTACACGTCGTCCGATGACTGCCGCCAGTCATCCGCGAGCGCGCACACACGACGTGGCGTAATGATTCCTTTCCGGCTCTGGTGGGCGTTGTGCGGTTGACCAAGCGAGCGATCTTGCGGTGCTGATGACTGGAGATGCGTCGCATCTTTTTTACAGCCAGACATCAACGTTGAAGTGCGAGAGTCAATGCATTATCCCTGATAAAGTAGTTTTGGGTGGCGTCTTTTGATAGCATTTGCACCAAATTCGTTCAGATACCGATACTTACACGGGGCGCTGCAGATGGCAAAACTCTGAGATCTGAGGCGGAAACTGAATGAACAGAAACGAGCCGCGACTTGACGAAACGCTCCATGAAGAGCTCTTTTTCGATCTGAACGCACTCACGACGCGCGCGCAAGTCTCCCCTGATGACTGCCGATGACCGCAGATGCAGATGCAAAAATGAAACGCAACCACTCGATCTGGACTGCTCGCCGCTCGTCTCCGATATTTTCCTTTCACGCGACTGTATTACGATTACCTACCTTTATAACAATGCTACTGAACAAATGCACGAGCTACATTTCACCTCGTGGTAAAACTGCTATCGCTGGCGCTTGGGCGAAGACGCTTGGGGCTCGTGTCGTCTGCGCAATGGAGCAGCTTGCGGCCCTGCCGTCTTGTTGTTTCTCGATATGTCATGTCGTGGATGCGCGCCTCGAGCTCTTCAGCCTGGTCCCGATCGCACAGGTCTACCGTCCTTGGCGACGAAGGTTGCCGGGGATCGTAGAAGAGTTCCCCGTTCGCACCAACCATGGATGCGTTCAGCTCACAGGGGAAGCTGCTCTCGTTCTTGTCTGCTGGCACTTGCTGCATGCACACGGTCACGATGGCTCGCACGCGACTGCTGGTGATGGCGGCGGACGCGATCTCGTCTCGC
>JAASFI010000444.1:0-27771 GCA_023333705.1 Globisporangium viniferum | reverse complement strand
GGGGGGGGGGGGGGGTCTCTAGAATATGATAGCTGGAGAGCGATGCGCTGTGAGCAGCAAGCAACAAGTAAGACGGGGTTGCTGGGTTGATGTATTTGGATTCCGGCATTTCATTTATAGCTTATCAGGGTCGGTCTATCTACCTTTACGAGAAGTGGGTCTTTTCTTGTTCTTCGTCAGCGACCTCGTGAGCAGAGCAGGACTGCTGCAGTACTAGAAGGAGCGTGAACCTTCTCCACCTGCTTCCTGATCGATCGACAACTCTACCGTCAAACAGCAAAATGGCCGCACCTCACCTCAACGACACTGCTGCCGCTCTCAGCCCAACGCCCGAGCGCGTGTGGCCTCCGACGAGGAGCAAGTCGCCCAGACGAGGGGTGCCTAGAGCTCCGTCTGCCAGCATCGCGCTCCAGATCTTCCGCGCCAAGCTCTCCAAGTGGACTCTCCGCCTCGGATGGACCACGCTCTTGCTGCTGCATCTGCTCTGCGCGGGCTTTTACGCCAGCGCAGCGGGCATCTACCACGTCGTCCCCGCCACGAACCTCTGGTGGCTGCCCAGCGGCTTGGAGCTGTCCATCGGGCTCCAGCACTACCCAGCGGTCGCGATCGTGCACCTCGCGGTTGCGTGTGTTCACGGTGCGCTAGCGCTGAGGATGCTCGTGAGTTCGTTCTTGGCGCGGCAGTTGGTGTTCCGACCACGACGCAACAAAGTGGCACCACCGCCACCATCAATAAGCAGCGTCACGCCGAATGGTGAGTCGAGGAGAAGCATTTCATCACTTCTTCCCCTGCAAGGCTCATCGTCAGCCAATAACCTGACTACCCCAGGTCTGAGAAACACCACTCAAGCGTGCAGAACTGGCCCAAGCTTATAAACGAAGCATTGCTCGGTAGCCACGGCCTCTTTGGGGTCGAGAACGCGCACTACGACGCGATCTACTTGCTTCGCGAGTGTCTGCAGACGCTGTGGCAGACGTACCAGGCGTACTGCACGAGTCTGCTGCTCACGCGTGCGTGGCTCAACCACTTCTACGTCGCGTGCATCGTCGCCAACTGCTGGTCGACGCCGTTTGTCCACTTTGCGTGGAAGAAATCCGGCAATGTGCTCATGGAGCGCATCGTGCTGCTGGCCACCGACATGGTGCTTGACCTCCTGGTCACGGTCGTGCTGCCCAGCGCACTCTTTCTTCCTTACTATCAGGACTTTGACACGATGATCAAGGATTTCCCGCAGGCGAAATGGTACGACCCAAAGTGGTTCATCAACATGGCCTTCGAGTTCCAGCTGCTCATGGTCCAGTCCTGGAGCGGCCTCGCGTTCCGTCTCTGCTTCGCCGCCAACCTGCTGGGCAGCATGGACATCGTCAAGTCGCTGCTCGAGGAAGCGCCGAACAACAACCGCAGCACTCGCCGCCATCTCCAAGCAGCTCCCAAGATGGCTATCGCTGGTCCCTCTGAAGCGGTCGTGCCAAGGCCAACCCAATGTGAAACTCCACCAGCTACAAACACGGAGCTCTCAACATCGCCGCCTGCCTTCCAACACGAGACGAAGCTCCAAAGCCTCGCCCACTGGCTACTCGTACTCTGGGGGTTTCTCGTGCTTTCGTTCCATCTCCAAGCAAACTACAAACCCAGCTCCTCGCTCTGCGTCCTGGAGGTCCAGCCCTGGTTCACGCGCAAGCCCGCATGCTTTTACTTTGAACTCAACTGCGCGCGCGCGAACGTGAGCGGATCGGCGTCCGAGTTTGACACGTTGCTGGACGAGATCGACGAGCTCGTGCTCGCGTCGTTCGACATTGTCCACTGCCCAGCGCTGGAGCTCAGCCCCAGGATCACACGCTTTTCGCGGCTGATCGTGCTCACGATCAGCTTCTCCAACATCGTGAGCTGGGGCGACACGGCGTCGTTGACGGGAAAAAGTCACGCGCATTTGCGAAATCTCAACTTTTACGGCTCGAATTTCACGAACGGCGCTCTTCCCGAAGGTGTTCTATCCAGCGATCCTCCCAAGTGCTTGACGCAGGTGAACATCGTACACACGAACCTAGCGAGTCTACCAGAGGACCTGGATCAGAAATGGCCCACATTGCAGTTTTTCTACTGCGAAATGACGCGGTTGACCGAATTCCCTGACGTGCTGGCCCGAATGGCGGTCGTCGACCTCTCGCTCGTGGGCAACCAGATCCACGAACTCCCCATCCAGATCTTTGAAAACGAAGAGCTCTACGGGATCTACCTGAACGCCAACCCGGTCTCCGAGCTTCCAGCGAGCGACACTCTGAAGCTCTCGAAGGCATTTCTTGGAGGCGAATTCTACGGAACGAATCTCTTAGTGCTACCAGAGTACGTGGACGAGGCTTTCTTCCAAAGAGGCGGATCCCTTGTGGCGGGAGGTACTCCGCTCTGCATCTCGATTGAGCAGCAGCGACTGGCCCTTGAGCAAGAAGGACAAGGTGAAGAGCTGACTGGCGTGCTTTCATATGTGGATTGTGAGTCCATGTCGAGCGGCCAGGTGACCGTCATCCCGTACTTCCGCATCAAAGACACCAACCTGCCAGCTCAAGACTAGCATCTGCATTGAAAGACTGCCTTGTGGGCCACAGGGCACGTACGATACTGAAGCACAGCGAGTAAATGAATGAATCAAAGAGAATTGCCGATAAGCGGCGGCAAAGATCATCAACGATTCTTACATTTGGCTCAGATCACTCCATCGTCCGTATTTATAGGTTGACAGAGTTAGCTAGAGTTGCTGGCCATCAGCTTTTCATCGCCGCGTTCTCCATCACTCACTACACACGCCTACCCAGCAGTACCTACAGGTATATCGCCCATCACTAGAGCAAGCGGCAGTAGCGCTGTGTTCATCAGTGTAGGCTGCTGTCATCGTATCAAGACTGGCGAGCGTCACTATCACCAATCCCAGCAAGTTAGCGTGCCGCTGCGGTCAGTCGTGGTCGAGTCCGGGCGTGAAGCATTTCTGCGACCTGATCGAGCGCGACGTAGACGTGGACGTGGTCAAACTCAAGCCCAACCCAGTAGTTTCCTCCTCCTCCTCTGTGGCTCGGCTGGTGGCTCTGAAGCAAAGTGGCAGCAATCCTGGACAGCATTCGTCTCACAGAGCTCCTGAACCTGGAGCTGCTGATACTTTAAGCCAAGTCAACATGCCCGACAAAGTAGCGGCAGCGACCCCAGAGACAGCGTCAGTAGCTGGTGATACTTTAGTATCAACAGCGACCCCATCTCGGCGTGGAGTGTCTGAAAGCATCCAGGTGTTCATTCGCATTCGTCCACTCATCGATCGCGAAACCTCGCAGGAGCGAACCGCTGGAACCCACTCGATCCGAGCCACCGACCACCAGGTACATTGTGATACTTGTATTTGTGCTGACTGGCAATGCCGTTGGTACTTTTGATACTTAACCCTCCTGTCCACCCATTTCTTCATCCTAGACAATCGAGGTCCGCACCTCGGAGAGCACGCTCAAGTGCAGCTATGACGCCGTGTTCGACCACACGTTTTCGCAGGAGCAGGTCTACGAGCGCGTGTCCGAGTGCACGCAGGCGTTCCTCCAGGGCTTCAACGCCACGCTCTTCGCCTACGGCCAGACGGGCAGCGGCAAGTCGTTCACGATGTTCGGCGCCGAGACCGATCTCTCGCGGTACCGTCCAGGGCTTCATAAGAGCTCCGCAGGGATCATCCCGCGGGCGATCAAGGACATTTTCGCCTCGGTCGTGCAGAAAGAGGCCTCGCAGCAGAGCATGCTGGTCTACTGCTCCTTCGTGCAGATTTACAACGAGCAGATCTTCGATCTGCTGCGAGACAGCAACATAAACTCGCCACTGGAGATCCACGAAGACCGTAAGAACGGCATCTACGTCGAGGGGCTCTCGGAGTACGCCGTGCAGAGCGTGAACGACTGTCTTACATTATTGCAATGCGGCGAGCAGCATCGCGCCGTGCGCTCCACGCACATGAACCAGGTGAGCAGCCGCAGCCACAGCGTGTTCCAGCTCATGCTCGAGCAGCGCAACAAGGACGGCTTGGTGCTCAAGTCCAAGTTCAACCTGGTGGACCTCGCCGGCTCGGAGAAGTGGAACATGGACTCCAACATGCTGGTACGTCCGGACAACCTACTTTGTGTGGTCTAGCTATAGACAACCTGAGCTAACTTTGCAGTTTGTAAATGGTGTGTGCTTAGAACCACCATATCTCGGAGATGACGAACATCAACCTGAGTCTCCACACCCTTGGGCGATGCATCGCGTCGCTCTCGACCAAGACCTCGGGCCCAAAGCACGTACCGTACCGAGACTCCAAGCTCACGCGGCTGCTGCAGGACAGTCTCGGCGGCAACACCAAGACCAAGATCATCGCGACGCTCTCGCCCTCGATGGACTGCATCGACGAGTCCATCTCGACTTTGAAGTTCGCTGATAGAGCCAAACAGGTGATGGTCATGGTGCGCGTGAACGAGCAGCGCGAGATCGACCCGGTGTACGTCGAGCAGCTTCAGAACGAGCTCGAGCAGCTACGCGAGGTCGTGAGGCTTTTGAGAGGGTCTACCAGCAGCAGCTCTGGTGCAAACGGGGTAAGCAATAACAACAACAACAATGCGGACGAGCATGAGGATGCCAATCTGAGAGCCCGGCTGGTGCGTGTCCTGAACGAGAACACCGAGCTGAAGATCCAGAACGAGAAGCAGCAGAGGGAGCTCGAGCAGCTGCGACAGTGGAGCGCGTCCGGTGGTGGTGGTAATTCTACTATGGAGTCGTCCTCATCCGGAAATGCTGGTGTGCTGGACCCGAGTGTACAGCTTGCCAAACAGGTTTGTCACCAGTGTTCTACAGTTTTGATGCACATTTCAGAAATGGTTGGCTGACAATGTGTGCGTGTAAACACTGTTGCTATAATAGCAACTCGAGAGCACGCTGCGGCAGCTGAAGGACGCGTCGGACCGCTTCTTCCGCTTCGAGATCGAAGAAGACGAGCTCAAGAGTATCCACACCAAAGTCTTCCAGAGCGCCCCAGTGGCGATAATGTCACTTGGAACTCTGCATACACCTGGCAGCGGCTCAGCGGCAATGACGAATGGATTTGGAGCTGGGAAGAACAGCATTTCCAAGCCCAGACCACGTACGTTCTGAGCAATTTTGAGCCATTTCCAACCATTGCTCATACTGATCACCTCATTCATTCATGCTATGCTACACAGCTCCGATGATGAGATCGCCTGGGTCGTTCAGCGGCAGCCCCACGCCTGCGAAGCCCTCCGTCGCAGCCGCCACCGATCTGCTCTATCGCGTACGCAGCCGCGGCACTTCTGTCTCAGAGAAACCTGGTACCAGTATGAACAATTTCAATGGGAATAGCGGCGGCGCAGACTGGAAATCCGACGCGCAGCAGGGAAAACCCGGCGTGGACGTCGAAAAGGAGCTCGAATTGTCTCGCAAGGCGATCGAGAAGCAGACGAAACTGCAGAGCTGGCTCATCGAGAAGGAGAAGCGCGAGCTGCTCAAGCTCCAGCAGGAGCAGCAGTTTATCGACGAGCAGCGGCGGCTCGCGGCCGAGAAGGACGCGAAATTCTACAAACACGCGGCCGCGGCCAAGAAGAAGCTCTTGGTGGCGGCGGCTTCTTCCTCATCATCAGGGAGCCCCAAGCCGTCGACTGCAGAGCTCTGAACGGTGGACCTAGGTTTGGGTATATCTATCTATCTATTATTTATCACAATTTAATGGATCTAGAGACACAAGAAAGAAGCTGCAAGCTATGAGTAAACCCCCAAAGCGAAAGAGCCACATAAATGCTTTTATATCTCCGCACTTACCAAGTCTACAGCACGCCGAGCTGCACGTTGGAAAAGACGGTGCCCTTGCTGTTGGTGATCGCCACGGTCTTCTGCACGCGGCCGATCGAGTCGAGCGTGACCTTCTCCTTCTTGTTCCCGGGCAGCTGCACGGTCTCAAACGCCAGCGCTGCGTGCGCGTTCGTCGCAAACGTCACGTTGCACGAGCCGCGGTTCTGGTTCGGCAGCCACTGGATCGACTCCACGGCGCTCGGCACGATCTTGGCGTTCTGCACAAAGAAAGTCTCGATGTCGTGGCTCGTCACGCCCTTGGGGATGCGATGCAGGCGCAGGCGGCACGAGCGCGCGATCGCCGCCTCGGTCTTCACGGCGCCCGGTACTCGCGCGAGTGGCGTCGCAGCGATGATGGTCGGGTCGACGAACGACTCTTCGTTCAACAGGGGCGTCACCTCAGCGGCTTGCTTGAGTTCAAACGCCGTTGGCTCGTACTGCGGTGGTCCATTGTATCGCATGCCCTGTGCGCGACGCTGGGCCTGCTCTGCCACAGCCTTGGCGCCGTGCAGCTCCAACGCCGACGGGATGATCGCGCCGACCGGATTGCGCGCCGCGTACTTGGCCGCGAGCATCGACGCCTGCGCATCGATCGTACTGTCGTGGCCGTCCGGCATCTCAAAGTCCAGCAGGAACTTGGTCAGGCACTTGAGACCGGGCGTGCTGCGTCCACCTTCAGTACCCATGCGCTGGTAGATCATCGCCGTGTCGATCACGCGGCGGTGGTCGATGCGCAGACTCGCCAGATCGCCGTGCACCGAGTGGCCCACGACGATCGTGTCGGCGTTGATGTACTTGAGCATCTCCTTCTGCGCCTTGGCGACCGAGATCTTGGACTGCGAGATCATCTCCGGGGTAATGCCGTGGATGTCGGTCTTCGTGTCCAGCAGGCGACTCCCTTCCTCGGGCTGGTGCACGATCAGGTCCGCAATGATGTTGCGGATCATGTCGTCGCCGTCTACGGCCGACACGCGGCAGAGCGCGTTCGACACGCGCACGCCGCTCATGAGCGGGATCGTCACGCACATCTCGCAATCGATCGCCACGACGCGCAGCGTGGTGGACTTCTTCTTCGCCTTGGGCTTGACCCAGCCGGCGTCCTTGTCGTACGGGAACGTGAAGAGCTTGTCGAACTTGGGGTGCGTCTGCGTGAGCTGCACGAGCTTCTCGTACTCGTCGTCCGTGACGTCGTAGCTCAGATCGGTCGTGAGCTGGCGGATCATCACGTCGCGGGCGACCGACGTCACCTGCTCCACGCGCTGCTTCTTGGTCAGCGTGGCCGCCTCGTGCGCCGCAGCGACCTGCGCCTGGAACTTGCGCTTCTTGTGCGCGTCCGCGGCGGCGGCGGCGTTCAGCGACGCGATTGCGGCAGCGACAGAGCCTCCGACCATCATGACTGTAGAGCTGCTGTTCCGTCTCGAAGCGTTGGTGTTGCTTTTGATGATTGATCAGCATCAGAGTGCTTACTCGTTGGGCATGTTCGCAGCCAGCCAGCCAGTCGCATTTCGGAGGCTGGTTAATGTGGTCCACCTAATATAAAATCGCAAAGATGTGTACAGTAATACATATGTAATTAGTCATCAACACAATGTATTTACAGTATTTTAGATGTTATTAAGGTAAAGATGTTGCAGTACGTCGATTTGGGCATTTCATTTCAATTGCCTGTCATCATCACCAAGATGATGCGTAAGACGGTGCTGGAGGCGACGCAGCGCGCGACGCAGACCCAGGCGCTCAAGAAGATCACGGCGGGCGTGGAGTTGCTGCCGCCTGCGGCGGACAACGGCGTTCAGTACCTGCTCTTCCAGGCGCAGACTGCGCACAAGAAGCCCGTCGCGATCGCGCCAAGTGCGCCAACATCCGCAGATGAGAAGGAGAAGAAGCCGTTCCGAGACCCGTTCGCCAAGGAGCACCTCGAGCAGGACCTCTTCATCACGCAGGTGCACGGCACGCACAACCTCGTGCTCAACAAGTTCAACGTCGTGAACGAGCATGTACGTATGTGTGCCTGTCTGTGGGGGGTTCAGATCTTGCTTTTAGTTGCGGTGGCTAGTTGAAGCAAGCAAGTGGTGGCTCATGTGAGGTGTGTAAATGAATTAATATGGATACGTGGGTGGTGAACAGGTCGTGCTGCCTACGATCGAGTACGAAGAGCAGGAGACGCCGCTGAACAAGGCGGATCTGCGTGCGATGTGGACGACCATGCGCGACCTGGACGCGTTCGCGTTCTTCAACTGCGGCTACGAAAGCGGCGCTAGGTGCGTGCGGCTCGTGCATGAACGCGCGTGTCCTCTTGTCAGTATAGATACGTTATCATCTACCCTGCAAGTCTAACGTGCCTTGTTTTATTACAGTCAACCTCACAAGCACATGCAGCTCATTTCGTACCCGTCGCTCAAAGCCTTCACGAACCTGGACATGGTACGATGCCAACCATCCTCTTACTATTACTGCTGACGACCATTAACCGCTGAACTCACGCTCTTCGTGTTCGACTTTTCTTAGCCGCCGTTGCTCCACTTTATTAACGAGCGACTGCGAAGCCACCCGACAACCGAGATCGTGCACCTGCCGGAGCTCCCGTTCCTCCACTTCCTGCACCGCGTGGATCTGGACATCGAGACCGACAGTCAAGTCGCCGCAGGTGCTTCTTGAATAAATTTCGCCTCAATGGTCCAGTATCGCGCTTGACTCAAATGATACTAAACATGCATTTGTGACCATCGTGACTGTGTGTTTATGCAGACCACTTGCACGCGATCTACGAAAAAGTGCGGCTGCAGCTGAACGCCTACGCATACCTAGCAGCAGCAGCTCACGAGAAGGAGGCGAACGGCGAAGCCACTGCGCCGTCATCGTCTTCAGCGAGTGGATCCGCACTGACCGTCGCGTACAACTTGCTGCTGACCAACTCGTTCCTGTTCGTGGTCCCGCGCAAGAGCCAGAAGGGCTTCGGGGGCATCGAAGTGAACTCGATCGGCTTCATCGGCTCGTTCTTCGTGCGCAGCGCCGAGCAGCGCGCGCTCTTCGAGGCGCAGGGCGGCCCCATGGCGCTACTGTGCGAGGTCACGTTCCCGCCTCAGCGAATGTAAACAGAAAGAAAGGAAGCCATCAAGTGAAAGCAAATAATGAAAGCGTAGCATATGTTACGAGGGACGAGTTCACAGTGTCGCAGCGTGCACCTTCACGTACAATAATCTGTGAATGAACGAGGAGGCCAGAAAGAAACATGGAAAAAAGATATGGATCCATGATAGAGTTCAGTTCGCAGGTTGAAGAATGGAAAGAGAGACAGTCTTGTGTGGGCTATGACTTGGGTTCATTCATGTCTTTTTACATCAGGCAAGAGTCGGAATGGATAGTGCGCATAGTGAGGGAGGTCACCAGCATAATGGCTGATGTGTTGAGTTGTGTGGAAACTCATGAAGATGCCCACTATGTGGTAATGCGATAGATAGGGGCATGTTGTGAGCATGTAGTGTTTAGGTGTGTGTGTGTGTGTTTGTGTTGATTTAATATTAGGGTGGGGATGGATGAATAAATAATAGGTGATTAGATGGACGAAAGAGCCTCACCAGCCCATGGCAGATGGTGGCCAAGGTTTTGGCTGGGGCTTCTCGTAGAGTCTTTTCTGGTTGGTGTTGGCTGCTGGGGTTTGCCTTGAAGAGCAGCAGTTGCTTGGTGTGGTGGTGGTAAGTAAATAAGGTGGAAAATTGGTTGTTGATGTTCTTGGAAAAGAGCGAGCGTTGCCGGCGAGAGAGCACTTCGATCGTGGAGCCGCCGAGCCAGAGTTGAGAGTTGCTTGGGAGCTTGAGCTTGAGCGTGAGCTTACAGCCCGATGCCCGAGCCAAAGGTCTCGCGCGAGTGCGCCTTCCAGCCCTGGAGCCCCAGCTGGCGGTTCTTGTTCTTGAGCAGCTCTTCGATCTGCTCCAGGAACGCGTCCTCGACCTCAAGGAACGCGAGCACGTCGCGCAGGAAGAGGCAGTCGTTCTGCCACGCGCTCGGCTGCATGCGGTGCAGGATCGCGAACACGATGCGCAGGAAGCTGTTCATCTCGAGCTGGCGCTTCGTCAGGTCCTCTTCGGTCGCGCCGAAGCCCAGGAACGGCATGCGCGTGAACCGCAGGCGCTCGAGGAACGAGCGCGTGGCGTCGAACGAGCAGCCCTTGTCGCGGCCCTCGCAGTGGCACTTGCCGCTGCGGCTCGAGAAGATCACGGACGGGTCGTACTTGCCGCCCACGCGCGTGAGCAGCGACTTGCGGAAGCGGCGGAAGTCGTCGAACGAGCGCGTGACGAACTGGCAGGACTCGCGCTCTTCCTGAAACGCGCGGCGGCCGGGCACGAGCGTCTCGACCGACACCACGTACGACAGGTTCTTGCGCGGGCCGTGGAAGTGCGACACGGACGCCGAGAGCTTCTTTAGGATCTTCGGGTCCACGCTGGACGCGGACGTCGCGTGCGAGATCGCGGACGCCGACGCCGCGGTGGTCGACGACGCGATCGAAGACATGGACGAGCGGCGCGAGAACGACGCGCGCAGGCTGGACGCCGCGAGTGGCGAGACGCCGCTAGCAGAAGCACCAGCGGGGGCGGCGGCGCCATGGGCGATCGTTGGGGAATTCAGGGTCATCATGACTACTGCGTGGGGAGTTCTGGTCTGGGCGGACTGTTGGGAAATAGAGAAGTGAGCACGGACGGAGGGCGTCCTTCTTTGCTTTGCTTGGAGCTCTGCTGCGTGTGTGGAGATTCGAATAAGACTGTTGGGCGAAGTGATGGAGCGCACGCGTGGAGGAGTCCAGCGGCTTGGAGCTTGAAGGGAGAAAAACGGACTGTTGCCTGTGTGTGAAATGCCTTGTGAGTGGGGAAGAAGGGGGAGAGAGAGAGATGCGTCGCTTGCTTCATAGAGAAACTCAAAGGCAACAGACGAAAAACTCGCCAAAACTGGAGCCAAGCAGACGCTGAAGATTTGACAGGAAAACGCAAAACGTATGGGCGATTGTATGGGCGGTGGTGGAAGATCGCTCACTCACGACAACCCGACCGATGTGCACCGTCGGATATGTGAGGTCCGCCATCCATCACGATATACAAAAACCAAGTGTAATCTGGCCTGGGGTCCACTACGTACCTTGAAGAAAAAAGGCTCGGAGTTTGTCACTTAAGCGACTGGCTTTTCTGCTTGGGCATACAAAACTCAAGATGTTTCGCCAAACCATGTAGCATCCATGTGCATTTTGTGAACATCCGGGATGGACGCAAAAGTGTGTGTGCGCGAAGTGAGGGAAGAGCAAGCTTAAAATTGAGCTGCGGCTCCGAATTAGCAGCACTTCAAGCTTTAACATAAGATTTGACTTTGAATTAGCAGTAAATTCACTGTTTTAGCCGCACTATTCTGGAGTAAAGCACGAGCAGATGCCTTTACATGTCACGTTTCCCGTCGATTGGCTGGTCAACACTGTTGAGTTGCTTGTGACCATGATTTGAGCGGCCTTGATCTTCGTGAACAATTTCTCGGAGAGACATTCATAGTTTCTCTTGGCTTGTTTGAAAAATCCGCAACGATTTTGCTTTCGTGGCTTTATATGACAGCAGCTATTGCCAGCCAAAGAAGTCACACACCTGGCGCAATGTTCTTTGCAGCCACAAAAACTTTGAAGAATTTGTGGCGTGTTAAAGTTCGCAATTTCGAAGAAGACTGGGTTTTTTGCATTGAGGTTGTGTCGCAATTCAATGCTGGGCCACCAATTGGATTGTGATGCAAACATTTTGGTGTTTGTATGTAAAATTTTGTAAACGGCTAGGGCCACCAGTTGATGGTAAATCTTTTTCTTGACTTATCCTCACCTAAACCTACACGCGCTTCAGTCTTCAAGAGCCGGAGCGAGTCTTGTGATGAGGGGACACAGCATACACAACATTTGGGAGGATGGCCAAACACGACTAATTTTGCACCACATAACAGAAACTGTCAGCAACGCGTTCCTAACGATTTGGAAAATGGCTACATCTTTGCTGCATCGTGCAACCTGTGCCTCAATTTCAAGGTAGGTAGGTTTATCACGCTCGACACCATCCATCGGAGTTCCATCTCAAAGCAGTCCCAACGACTTCTTTCGCGCAAGCTGTCATGAGCTCATGAGCTGCTGTACGTCCAATTTATCAAACCGAACTGACTCAGGCTCAGTGAGAACACGACTCAGAAAAAGCTGGCGACCGTGCGTGTGTGACCCTTCGCGTGAGTATCTCGACCTCTCAAATATCCAAACATATATTTGCTCAAACAAGTAAATCCAAAAAGAAACATGACTGAGCCGCCAGTCCCTCGCGAGCTCAAGCAGCATGACCCCGTCACCTCGCTAAGAGTGCTGCCGAAGCCAAAGCCGAAGCAGCACGCGCTGATCACCTCGCCGAGAGCGCTCGCAGCTCGGTCGACCGCCGATGTGATCGTCGTCACGCAGGACGCCGCGGCGGTCGCTGCCATGTCCTGGAAGGAGCGCTACGAGCAGGTTTTGGGGGCTAACCAGCGGCTCAAAGAGCACTTGGGGGCAATGGAGAGAGCGTATCGCAAGTAAAGTTCACCTTGCATGGCAATCGTGCGAGTTCAGGTAGTTGCTTGATTTAGATCTAATCATGCTAATCACTCTATGATGCGACCATAGAACGATGACAACCATCAAATATGAGCCGACGTTGCCGAACAACGAGGTCTTCACGAAGCAGCTCATGGAGGAGAACCGACAGCTTCTCGCGAAGAACCGAGAGACGGAGCTGCGCTTGTTTCGAGTAAGTGGTGCGGTCTTGTTTCCCTTCTTATTATCGCCAGACAGAGAGAATCCCTGTCTAACAAACCAACTTTGGGAGTTGCATTGTTGTAGCTTGATGGTCGACCATTCAGCGCAGCCTCGACCCCAACATCCACAAAAGTATCCAAAACAACCACCAACGTCCGATCCAAAGCACGATCCGCAGTCACTGCCACAGTGAAAGACTGTAGCATCCAAACTGATCCAGAAGACGACCAATCTTCCGTGGTGAAAGGGACACTGCCCTCACAACAAGTCCTCGCTCTTCTAGGCGACCTGAAGGCTCGTTTGAAAGAGCTGGAGCTAGATCTCGACCGACTGCGTCAAGAAAACGATCTCTTACGCCAAGCGAAAGCTCAAAAAGAGAAGCTGCATGCTCATGGTGAGAATATGGAGAACCAGTCTACGAACCGCGAGAATCGGAAGCTCGCGTCCCGTGAAGCAAAAGAGCGCGAAGAGCTTCAGAGCTGTCTCCGGGACCAGATGCGCCAAATGGGTCTCCTCGAAGCTCGATACCACCAACTTGACGAGCGAGCGCGCGCGAAGGCTGATCTCTACAAGCAGACAGTGGGGCAGATCGAGGAGCTCAACGAGAAACTCTTTGACGCGCAGCAGCAGCTTGTCCAGCAGAAACAGGCGATTCAAAAGCACGAGGACCACACTTTTGAAGTGGAGGCTTTGCGGAGAGAGGCGCATCTACTGCGAAGCGAGAACATGAAACTCAACGACGCGGTCGCGACGCTCAGCTCCAGACCGTTCGACGAGCTCTCGGTGGATCTGCAAAAGAAAAGTCTCTGGATCGGGCAACTGGAAGAGATGAACAAGACTCTGGAGTCTCAGTTAGATCAGGCGAAGAGAGACTTTCGTGTCACACAGCAAACGAATGCCCAGCTTCGGGAACGAGTGCAAAGACTCCAACAAGAAAGCGAGGACCAAGCGCAAGCCCTGGAGCAATGCAAGCTAGAATGCGAACACAACAAGATGGCGCAGGAGATCGCAGAGCTCCAGTTGCGGTTCTACACTGCACCGGGGGACAAACAGCTCATGTGCGCGTTGGGCAAAGCGCTCAAGGACATGCGAGCTCAGGAGAACAAAGTCTCGAAACTCACGAGCTTCATGGAGAAAGTGTGCGACAAGAGCGAGGATAGTAGTGCGCAGTCTGGGATGTGTTCCAAGTGCCATACAAATGATCCGTCTGACTCAAGACCTGGGGTGAATTCGCTCCAGAAACAGCGCTTGGAGAAGATTTCTGAACTCACGAAGCTCATGAAAGAGGACACACAGGCTCAGCTTGCGAGCCTGAAGCTCATCCACACGCAGCAAACGCAGGCTCTAAAGCGCAAACTCGGCAAGTGGGAACACCGCGCCAACGAGTACTTCGATCAGATCAGAGAGCTCCAGCGCGAGAAGAGCGAGTTGATGCGACGACCCGAGCAGCCGTCGCGTATGCGCCTTGACGTCGAAAACTTGGTCAAGAACATCCCGACATCAGTGCTCCAAAGCTCGAAAGAACCTTCAAGTGCACGTGAACAACACGAAACTGGTCGAGATCCGATGAACATCATTCAGGTTGTGTTCTCCGAGCTCCGCGTGACGGATCTGTCCACTCCAGAAGGACGCTCCGAGTCACTTGTGCTGCTTTGCGACTACTACGATTTCGAGTCGCAGTTGTCGCCCGTCATCCCAGTACCCAGTTCTAGTGCTGGAACTGACGCATCTGCTGTGCCGCTGGACTTTGGCATCACGTACAAGACCTGCCAAGATGCAGCGTTTTTCAGATCGCCAGTAGCTCGGCAGCTGTGCATCGAACTGTACCAGCTACAAGTCGGAAGCATGAAACTCGTCGCAGTCGCAGAATTGGATCTCAACGCGCTCTTCCTTTCGCCCTCGGGGAAGTGCACGATGACGCTCAAGCTGCTCAATTCATTCACTCTCACGGGCGTTGGCAGTATCAAGGTCGAGCAATCTCTCGCGCACCCAGTCGACGCATTCTACAAATCGATCCAGCGCACTACCAAGAGTACGCTCATGCCGTCAGCATTCCCACAGGCTTCAATGTCACGAAAAGGCGTGGTAGCGGTCCGCGTCATCTCGCTTCTGCTCATGAAAACATTCGTCTCCGACTTGAAAACCACATTGTCGTCAGCGCCAGCTCCAAAGATGGAACTGTCATATCGCTTTGTCGGGTTCCCACGTGCAAAGATCTCATTTGCGCTTCCGCTCGCTGCTTCGAGAGGCGGATTCTTTGTTGCTGTCGACAGTTTCCGCGCGTTTGAGGTCGATGTAAGTGCCGATTTCCAGCGATTCCTTGAGCGATACGAGCTCGCCTTGCAACTCGGACCTACAGAAACAGCTTCAAAGCGTTTGAAAGATGAGGAGGGTAGCATCAATGGTCGCGCCTCCGTACCGTTCAAGGAGTTCCTGAGTCAGCAAACAGCTACACAACCTCCGTCGTCTCAGTCACTTGTGGTGTTTGTGAGTATCCTCGACTCGAACAGCAAAGATCGCTTGCTTGGACGGATTTCGTTGGAGATCTCGCTTGGTGGCTTCACTGAGAAGGTTACTCCTCAGTTTCTCCCGCTTACTCCGCAACACATTGTCGGAGTGATCAAAACACTGTTCGCTTCTACGTCGTCACAAACAGAGGGGATCCAAGTGGACTGGAGGAAATTCCGGGACGTGATGAACCTCTCGCATCTCGAGAAATCACTGCGCCATCTCTTGTACCAGAAGAAACCGCCAACGAAAGCCAACCTGAGCAGCCTCGTGACCAAACTGAACTCTTCTGTGGTCATCACCAATGGTGGTGATGCGAATCCATCGAGTGACCCTTTCGCTTCGTTAGAATCGTTTGGCGCGTTTCTTGAAAGTGGCGGCATCCGTCTCAGTGCGATCGATCTCGCTATGCTTCTCTCAGGATTACGCCACGCTTGCAGTCCAGTGACCTCCAGTTCTGGGGTCGAAGCGTCGTCCGCGAAGGACGTCTGTCTTTCAAATAAAACGTCATTGCTGCAAAGAAAATTCGCCCTTCTCTGTGAGACCTGTGATGACCAGTGGCTCCAAGTAGAAGAAAGTCTTCAACAGCGCGCTGGGGCTCTAGATTCCTTGGAAGTTGATTTCCCTAGGGTCGAACACGCTGACGAGAGCCGATCAGGGTCATCGCAAAGCATGATGATCCCATGGGAAACCTTCAAGCAGCGCCTTGGACTCCCATAGAATCAAAAATTAAGTGCGCCAGAGCAGATAACAAACTGATCGTATCTACATTTGCGTACCAATCGGTCGCTGGCTTTTCAAAAAAAATTCTCACTCTGTCAATTTCTCGGTGGGGCTATCCCAGATACTTCAGCTTTCGGATGATCTTGAATTGTTCAGGGATCTCCATCAGCGCCGCGGTCGCAAAGCCAATGTCGGGCTTCGCCTGGTTGTACTTCATCACGCGGTTAAAGTCCACGAACTGGAAATTGTCAAATTTGCGCGCCGGAAGCGTGTCATCGTAGTGTTCCATGAGCGTCTACGTCATTCAAAAACAAAAGAAGATATCGGTCTTGTCAGATCTCGACAAGACGCACGACAGAGTTTACAAGATTCGAATATAGCTTTTCTAATAGGACGTACCCAGGGTCCGTCGCCAACTCCCACAACAACAATCGCTGTAGATGACAAAATACGATACAAAGACCCATTCATACACAACATGTCAGCATTATGGAAGGTGTGGACAAGCCCAAATCGAGATTGGTAGAGCGTACATAATGCGTAGTTGGAGGCTTCGACGATAGCCTGCGATGTTTCCTTTTCGTTTGTGACTTGGCCGTCTGTGGGGGAAAAAATCATAAGTACCATTATTGTTAGGGCAAGCTCACAGTATACTTAGTATTCGTGTACAAGACGGTCATCACCAACTTCTAAATCGCAGTACGCACCTGCGATGATGACGAGGATGTGGTACGAGTTCGTGTCTCTGATCTGTCGGATGGCTTCGTAGATGATCGGCGCAAAGTTGGTTGGCCCCGCGAGCGCGATCGTGGGCGTGATCTCGTCGTATCGCCGTAACACTTCGTCAAAGCCCTGGCAGGGCTTGCCCTGTGGGAGGAACGGGAACACGGCCTTGTCGCCCGTGCTCGCGTCGCCAAAGCCGAACGCTGGGATCAGGTTGTCGTCGTCAAACGGCTGCAGCGTGCGGCCGATAATCGCGATCACCGACTGGACGACATCAGTAGAGAGGTAAGCTTCACGGTTCAGTATGATACATAGATAGGGAAACAAAAATGCAGGTTGTCAAGTGCCCAATGGTTACCTGGTACGGGTTCATGGCGAACTTGGACGGATCGATGTAGTGGAGACACTTCTCGCCAAACGACACCTTGCCAGTCCACTATACAACATCACACACAAGCAAAGCCATGAGCACCACATCCACGCATAATACGTCACAGGTCATAATGGACTTGAGAACAGCTGTAGCAGTAGCAAGCGCGAGTGTACCGTGTTGGACTTGGTGTAGTCGATCTGTGTGTGGCAACCATTCACAATAGACAGAAACGCCATGTTCGCATGTTACGATCGCAACGTGAGCCACGACAGAGGAGACCAATAGCTTAGAAACATACCCCGATGATGAGATTGGAGGACTCCAAGCCCTGTCGTCTGCAATACGACACCAATAGGCACGCATTATTATCCGCACATGGAGATCCACATTAGCGTACACTGCGCTATCCAATGAATAATCGAAAAGTACAAGCGCAAGCGCATTTACCTCAGCGCTTCCTGCAGTTCCTCTACAGAATCAAATAGTCAATACACGTTCATCACTTTAGTTGAATGCATCGCATGGCAACAACATGTCCGTTGCCGCATCTTCACGTACCAAAGGTCTCATACTGGTCCGGGATCGCGGCGTTCAGGTTGGAGCCGCCGGCGGTGGCGCCTGGTGCGGGGGAGCTCTGTGCGCAGCCCATTGTGGAACAGGTGGTAGAGGGATGGAAGTAGAGAAATGGGAGACTGAATGAAGTGCCGGGTGGTCTGCTCGCCTCTCTGCTTATTGCTCAATGCTGCGATTCGGGCTTGTGACTTGTATTCGCAAAAGTACCGCATCTGGTGGGTTGCAAAAGCAAAAAATGCCAAAACAAGGAATGTTATTGTGGATACATGTTTTTTCAGGGTGTGAAGAAAAAAGATTTACTCGTTGAGTTGTTGAGGATAGCACCTTGTTTTGGTATTTGCGAGGATGGATTTTTGGGTGCGAATGTCAACCCATTCGCCAGTCCCAACCAGGCTCATGTTTGGTCGTATCTACGCAGGTCATGCTTGATCGAATAGACTCCTGCATGCTGTATGTGTGCACGTGACTGCGGCTGTAACTCGCCAGGGGTATCAGAGACCTCGAGATCATTGTCCATCGAGCTGTTATTACCGTATTTTAGATTGCTGCAAGTCACCAAAGGCGGTTTGCGTGTGCTTCATTCTCGTTGCAAGGCGTCACTTGATCTCGTCGTCACTGTGGAAGAAGTCTGTGACGCTGCTGCTGTTGTCGGGGATGCGGCCGCCAGTCGCTGGGATCACCACGTGCGGCGGATAGAGCCACGCTTCAATCGCGAGTCTGCGCATCGGCACAGGCGCGTACATCCCACCAGCGTACACCTCTTCTTGTGTCGCGACTTGCTTTGCATTCGACTTTGCTGCAGGTGTCGCCTCCTTCTCGTCGCGCGCAAAGCATTCGTCGCGACGTCGATGTGTTAACTGTAGCACATTCGCTAGTCCACGATGGCTTTGGTCCAGCACGCGCCACTGCACTTGCACTAGCGGTGACACGACGCTCTTCATCGCCTGCGCGCTCTTGCTGCTGCTGCTCTTCACCATGTCTTCTGCTGTGCGCATCGCGTCCAGCTCGCACACAACCGCCTCAAAGTCGCCGTCTGCATCCAGCAGCTCCAAAAGATGCTGCGAGTAATATTCGTGTGTATCCACGGCGCTGGCAACGTCAGTGATGTGTCCAATCATAGTCCATGTTGCTCTAATGGCTGAGGTGTACCTCTACGTAATTGATGCTCTCAGTGTCGCCATCGCGCTTCGTCTCCTGATCGACAGCGCCGTTGAAATGGTCGACATCCTGCTCGCGGATGTGCACGTAGAGCGCGATCGCGTGTCGTCTCTCGCTGCTGCTGGTGCGCGCGTTCACCACGAACTGGTTGCGCATGCGGAGCTGCACCATGATTGTTGCAGTTGTTGTGGGCGTTCTCGTTTGTTGCCTTGTTTGATTAAGTACGAAATTTCATGGAACCGTAGCATACTATCTGTTATGTGGCTGAGCCCTGTCAGTTGAACTTTCAGTTCATTGCCACTTTGGAAAAGACACCAGAAAAAGACCAAACCAGCTGCTGAAGATGAAGCGTCCCATGAAACCCGCGCGCTGAATGAATGGCTGCCCACATGGGCTGCTGTCGGTGCGTGGACGAGCAGTACTGTCGGCAGGAATAGCAGTCGCGACGAGATGCGGTACCAAGCTGCTGCCCGATCGCGCTGCTGCGATCAAAAGCGTTTGCGTTCGCCTACGAGAACAGCTTCTTCACTGCTGATCGAGCTCACAGATTGCTATCTATCAAGATGCTGGGGTCACCGCTACACCGTAACCGAACGATGGTCAAGTCCAGTCTTGGAAGATCATGATGGTGTCAACTGTGGCAACAGTATTGCATCACGCACTCGTCTCCGCGACTCGTCGAGTTTGATCGATCGGCTGATGTCCCAAATTGGAGATAACTTCAAGCGCAGTGACTAAATTATTAATAGTCCAAGTCACTCCATTGCTTGCCGCGTCGTGTGCGGTAAGCTTCCCTGACAGAAAGCGATTGCGCAAGAGATCAAGACGAGCTCCATTGGTGCATGGTGATGGTGCGAGTGCTGCCGTCTTCGGCGATCGCCACCAGCGCTAGCGGAGTCAGCAACGATCCAGAGGTGCTCGCCTATAAGCTCCACCCTCCCGAGTTGCTTCCGAAACTGGATCTGTCGCTGTCAATCAAGTCGCGCTTCCTGAGCCGTCGAGCGCTGACCAGGTTCAATATGTTCGTGCGGCGCCGCAACAAAATCGGACTCGCCGCGTTCTGTGGCGTCATTTGCTACTTCGTGACTTTCCTGACCCCCGTGGGTGCGGCGCGTGTGTTTGCGGTTCTATCGGCACTGCTCTACGGGCCAAACGTGATTGCGGCGTTCAGCTTGCTCCGCTTCGAGGTAGTGTGCTTGCTCCTTGGAGCATACGATTTCTGGTTCTCTTCCTTCGTCAGCGCCTCGACGTTTGTGTGCCTGGGGCTCGTCATGAGCGACGTTCGAGCCATCGCGGTCGTTTTCGCGTGGTTTGGGATCCAGAACAACATCCTCATCGATGCGAACGTCCGAGCCGTGAAGTTCTGGGTCATCTTCAACGTATTTGGCACGGTCAGCTTCGTCACGACTTGGTTCGTTGTGTCTTTGGATCTCGTCGATCGGGTGCAGCATCGCTCGATTGTCCGACTGAAGTCCTACGAAGTCTCAGCAAAAGCGGTGGTCGTCACCGGATTGATCACAGTCATCGCACTCGTCGCGCGCAATGTCTACCGGAAGCGCCACGTGTTCCAGAAAGATGCCGACTCGTCAATGATCGAATGCGTGAGCTATCGAACAGATTTGAAGTATGTCGCTGTGCAAAGTGCGACAGAGCGAACGAGGTTGGCGTCAACTCAGCCCTCTGGGACCAATTTAAATCAGCCCGAGTTCATGCAGACAATGCGCTACGTCAAGGGAATTGGGACGGTTGATCCGAGTGACATGCCGCTGCACTCTGCGTGGGTGAAGCGGAACTTGATCTCGTCGTGGCGTGGTTATGCTGTCCACTGGCTTGGGGTCTCGGCAGCACTTGCGACTGTTTTGTCGACTCTCGTTGGAACATTTGCGTGTGGCGACAGCGGGCGAGGAGCGCAAGCGAGTGAAGCCGTGGCATTCGCGCTGACTTTTGTGTACTGCGGCTTGTTTGCACTGCACTTCCAGCGCAAGGTGTTCGCGGCTCTCTGCACCTCGTTCGACTTCGTCTTTCTATCGGCGCAGCTGACGGTCGTGCACGGGAGTCTCTGCAATTTTTTGCACTGGACGCTTCGTGGCTGCTTGAGCGTTGCAACGTGGTGGATCTGGATCCACTGGGTGCTGACACTGGATGCCGTGACCCCCGTCATGAGAATGAAGCTCGGACTCCGGAAGGATTTTGCTTCGATGGTGCTGATCATGTTTCTCGGTGCCAGCATGCTGCTGACCTGGATGCTCGTCGCTACGGATGATATGATCGAGATGTACAACCGCACTTTGTGGACAGGCAAGGTCTTTGGACAGCCCGTGCCCGATGTTCGTCTCTTTCCATTGTTCTGCAACTGCCTGCCAACGGTGATCTTGCTGTGCCTTCGACTCGTGTGGCGGCTTGTGAAGAATGACTTTGATGTGCTGTTGGTGCTGGATGGTGCGGTTGCCTACAAGAACCACTTGCAGACAGCAAAATGCCGACGATCGAGAAGGTGGGGCTCAATTGGTCCTGTCCACCAAAGCTCGCGCTCTATTCGTGCAACTCCCCACACGTGAACCTTCGCTTCGAAATGACGAAGTGGGTGAGCGTACGTTGAGGTTCTGAGAATAACCGACCGCAAGAATTAAGTGATATGATGTTTTTCCGAGTTCCAAGTATTTACAGCCACTCACTCCTGTTTATACTTAGTATATTCCGCTTGTGGACATCAAGTGCGATACATCAAGCAAACCTCTCACTTACGAAGTTGCAACATGGCTGCCGTCAGCATTTTATCACCCGCTGACGCAGCAGATACTCAACGCTCCGCTTGGATTTACGAGCTCCAGACTCCTGAAGAGCTGCCGGTTCTCAATTTGTCGCTGTCCCTGCAGTCGCGCTTTCTGAGCCGCCGAGCACTGAATTGGATGAAGTTTTTTGTCAAGTTCAGAAAACAAATTGGGGTGTCTTCATGGGCTTCCGTTGCGTGCTATATGGCAACACTATCGGCGCCGGCGACTGGGGGGCGAGTCACTGCGATCCTGACGCTAGCATTTTGGTGTCCAGTTGCAATTTCTGGAGCGAGCTCGTTGCGGTACCAAGTTGTCCAGCTGCTCTTCAAGACGTACGACTTTTGGTTCCTCAGCTGCGTCAGCATGTCGGTGTTAGTGGTGCTCGGGATGCTGATGGGCGACATTCGCGGCGTCGCGATGGTTGCAACGTGGGCTGGCGTACAAGTGAACTTCATGGTCGACGCGAACATCCGCAAAGTGCGGTCGTGGCTCCTCATGAATATCCTGGCGGTCATCTACTACACCATCACATGAGTAGCAGTTTCCTTCTTGTTGATCGACCACATGAGAGACTTCCGACTTGTGCAATATCGATTTCACGAGCTCCCAGCGTCTGCGTTCGTGACAAGTGCGTTGCTCACGATCATAACATTCTTCACTCGCAATGTCTATCGTATGCGGCATTGCTTCGACAGGCGATCCCAGGTGAAGCGCATTGAGTGTGTTTCGCATCGCACCGATCTCCGGTTTTATCCACTCGTGTCTACAAGTACGCTGAGCTGCTATTCGAACGCCCCGAGCTCACCGCAACCAGAACACATCATGTCGATGCAGTACGCGAAGCATATCGGCACGATCGATGCGCGGAACACCTTGGTGTGGAGACCAGTCCTTGGGTATTCAATGGCGACAGCTGGTTGCTGCGCTCGATTGAGCAGGATCAGCAGGACGAAACTTGTCAAATGGCTTGGGATTTTGTCCCAGAGCTGTTTCGTTGACCCGTCGTTCAACGTGGTGTCGACGAACTCTAGCGCTCGTGCTCAAGAAATAGGTCGCGTGATCGGGTTCGTGCTAACGCTCGTGTATTGCGGTACGTGTGCGCTGTACTATCAACGCACCCTGCTCCTAGCGCTCGCCACGTCGTTCGGCTTTGTCTTTCTCTCGGCGCAAGTGACCGCAGTGCACATCTGCGCGTGCGCGTTGTTCGACTGGAACTACATCAGCACGCTCGCGATGCTGACGTTATGGATATGGGCTCACTGGTTTCTATGTCTCGACGCGCTGCCTCCTGTGACGAAGCGCATGCTGGGAACCACCAAGAGCTTCGATATCGCAGTGCAATTCACATTGACGACGTCAGGCTTCGTGCTGCTGTACCTTCTGGTGTTCATGGATATTGAATTAATCAAAATGTACGAGCGCATCGTGGTGAAGATGAACTTCGTTGGCGGTCATGAAGTGCAGGTCAAGTTGGCGTCGATCCTCTTCAACTGCTTCGCGGCCGCGTTCGTACTGACTCTGCGACTAATCTGTAGAGTTGTAACGCTGAAGAGCGACGTGCTGCTGGTGCTCGACGGTATGGCCGTGTACGAGAACTACCTGGTGAATGCGAAAGCGCGAGTGGCGAGACGCTTCGGGTCGTTCACCGAGGCAAAGCAGCCACTATCAACAGCAACACTTGCTGGCTCGCCGACACATCTCGACTTGCAGCAAATTGAACCTGGGCCAACCCAGACCACGCAAGTGGAGCTGTTTACTGGATAAAAGAAGAGGTTGAGTGGAAAAGTCAAGCCGTAACCAAGATTACCGTGCTGACAGGTGTGTGAGGTGGTCTCTGATATCAGCTTGCGTGTTGGGTCATGCACAGCGCCCCCGCGCTGCACCAATGTGAGAAAATTGTAGCCGGCCCACAGCAAGCTCGAATATGCAGAGAAGATGGAGATCGACCCTGCCAATTGATGCCAACAAGCGTCACGATGATTCTGCTGGTTGTGGACCCTTCGAGTCTCGTGATGAGCGCGGGCGATTCGAATGGGCAGGGAACCTCGTGCTGTCAGATCCTATCCCGATCGAGACGAGGTATTTACAGAGATTCGACTTATTTATACCGTGACACGGAGGAACGAAATGCTGAACTATAGTTTATAGTTCGACTGCATGACAACTGGACTCACACACCTTCAGCACACCAACCCACTCGAGTGAACGACTCATGACGGCTGTCGACATCGTCCCGTCCGCCGACACAGCGGATCCTCAGATCTCCGCCTGGTTCTACGAGCTTCTACCGCCAGAAGCGCTGCCCCCAGTTGATCTGTCGCTGTCGCTCAAGTCGCGCTTTCTGAGTCGTCGAGCACTGAATCAAGTAGATTTCATCATCCGATCCCGAAAGTTGCTTGCGATAGCAGCGTGGGGTGCGAATGCGAGCTTCCTGGTTACAATACTGGCCCCTGTGGGCGTCGGCCGCGCCACAGCGATCCTGGCGCTGGTGCTCTGGGTCCCAGTTGTAATCTCCGGGACCGGCTCACTGCGGTACAACGTGGTGCTGTTACTATTCAAGACGTACGATGTTTGGTTCCTCAGCTGCTTCAACTTGGCGGTGTTTGCTGTGCTCGGGTTCATGATGGGGGACACTCGAGCGGTAGCTATGATCACAACGTGGGCTGGCGTGCAGATGAACGTCATGGTGGACGCGAATATCCGGAAGGTGCGGTCGTGGTACTTGCTCAATATCTTGGCGATCGTCGTGTACTCCATCCTGTGGATCGCCGTCTCGTTCTGGCTCATCGACAACGTGCAAGACTTCCGACTCGTTCACTATCGACACCATGAGCTCCCAGCGGTGGCGTTTGCCGCGAACGGGCTGCTCACGATCATCGCGGTGTTTGCGCGCAACATCTATCGCCGGCGCGACATTTTCCACAGGCAGTCCCACACGAAGCGCATTCAGTGCGTCTCGTATCGTACCAATCTCCAGTTCTGCTCGCTGAGAGCTACTCCAAAGTCTTCTTCACAGATGATTGGCTCCCGAGAACCAGAATACAGCAAGCCGATGGAGTACCTGAAGCGAATCGGAACTATTGATGCGCGGAACTCTTTGTTCTCGAGATCCGTCCGTGAGCGTTTGATGGCGACAGGAACGCGCAATTCCAGCATGAGATTGATCCAATGGCTCGGGATTTCGACTCTCTGCGTGGTCGCTGGCTCGTCGTTCTCCAGGGCGATGCCGACCCAATCCCACACTTTGGTTGGAGAAGAGGTCCACATGATGGGGTTCGTGTTGACAGTTGCGTATTGCGGTACGTGCGCGCTGCACTACCAGCGCATCCTGCTTCTGACGCTCCTCACGTCGTTCGACTTTGTTTTCCTCTCGGCACAAGTGACAGTGGTGCACATCTGCACGTGCTCGCTATTCAATTGGAATGTCGACGGCACGCTCGCGATGCTGACGTTGTGGATCTGGACCCACTGGTTTCTATGTCTCGACGCGCTGCCATCTGTGACGAAGCGTACTCTGGGGGTCACCAAGTAATTCACAATCGCTGTGCTCTTGCCATTGGTCGCCTCAGGGGTAGTGCTGATGTACCTCTTGGTGCTGACGGACCTGGGGGCAATCGAGATGTATGAGCGGGTCGTGTTGAAGACGAAGGTGTTTGACGATCAAGAAGTGGAGAGCAAGTTGGGGTCCGTTTTTTCCAACTGCTTCGCGACCGCATTCGTACTGCCTTTGCGACTCGTGTGGAGAGTTGCGACTTTGAAGAGCGACGTGCTGCTCCTGCTCGACGGCGTGGTCGTGTACGAGAACTACTTGGTAAATGCGAATGTGCGGGTGTCGAGACGGTTCGGGTCGTTCAAGGAGATAAGCCAGCCAGTATCAGCCCTTGCAAGCCCGCCAACATATCTCAACCTACAGCAGTCTGGACTTGCGGCAACGACGCAGACCAAATGAGTCATGAAAGCAGCGGATCATCACAAATGAGCTCTTCGCTGCAACATTTTGTGATGCCAAGAATGATGATATTACCATCCCTATTTTATGGGTACAGATGATACGTACATCTTTTTGGTGTGCGATTCAAAGTGAGCCCCGCGGGTCACCAGTGAAAGTGCCTATGGGCCAAGACGGTTCGTTGATTTTGCTTTTGCTTTGCGATTGCACGATAAACAGAAGAGAGGTCTAACAGATACACCTTCGACTCACGAACCCTCAATTGCTTTGTAGATCTTGATGGTCACGCATCATGGAACTCTTTGCGGCGTTCGATAGTTGGTAGATGAGTAGAGGATAGCAACCACGCTGGAGTTCATAATAGCGAAGATCCTTCTACGACAAGATGTAGTCGAGCGAGTACCGTCCGTCGTCGTCCTCCTTAACAGGGAAGAACCGAGATGCTGGAGACGACGGACTCGTGCACTCGAACGGCTTCTCCTCGGGCATCTCCCCCGGCGCGCTCGGGATCATCCAGGCGTCGTTGATCCGCGCGTTCGCCATCATGGTGATCACGTCTCGAGGGTTCGACGCGAGCAGGTCGTTCAAGCCCTGGAAGACGCCGACGTGCGCGTCGTAGCGCGTGATTCGTCCAGCAGTGTCGAAATACAGCAGCGTCTGCACGGGAACGCGGATCTTGCACCCGATCACGCGCTGAACGAGCTCTTCGTCGTCGAGGATGTGTGGGAACACGACCTCGATCGTCTCGCGCGTGATGCGCCCGTCGAACTTGCCGTCGCACCGCACGATCGTACACTCTGGGTCATTCGACATCACCACCGTGGAGAAATTCACAAACTCGCGCATGCGGAAGAGTCGCGTGTAGCGCTCCCACTGTTCAAAGAGGAAGTGGCGGCCGTACGCGACGGTACCTAGCGACAGGATATCGTCCGTGCTAGACACAAGGAAGCTTTGTTCCTCTGGCTTCATATCGCGAAACCCGTCGTAGAAGATCTTGAAGAATAGGTCGACGGTTCGCATCGCCGCGCCGCTGAAGTTGTACCGCGCGACCAGCATGCGGGTGTCGTAGACGCTCTTCTGGGTCGTGTAGTGCTGCACCTGTTGCTTGAGCTCATTCACGTCGAGCGTGAGGTTGTAGATCTGCGAGTTGTTGGCCTCTTTCTCGAGCCAGCGCTGCATCTGCTTGGGGCTGAGCTTGCGCTTGCGCTTCCTCTTTGCTGTTCCTTTCGGCTTTATAGATTGCGAAGCGCACATCGCAGGTTTGCCCGGACGCTTCTTCACAACCGTTGGTAACCTCACAGCATGGGTCTTTGCTCGCTGATGCGCAAAATGCGGGTTCGAGTCTTCATCAAGATCGAACGAGACGAGGTCTGGACATTGTGCGTCTCCATGCGAAGGAGACGATGCACCAGACTGCGACGGCGAAGAGGCAGTGGCGGACTCTGTGAGTAGATAGGCGGGCGCTTCCTTTTCAGTCGAGAGCAAGCGCGAGAGCTTCATTTTCTCTTCTCCTTGTGAAGGCGTCGTTGTGCCAAAGTGAAAGTGAAGAGCTGCTCAGATAGCTTGTCGCGCGTTGCGTAAAAGGATGGGAGTATAGTATACGCACCTTATCATCACTTCCAGTATACCTAAACCGGGTGCGACCTTTCCAAAGAAAAATTAACTTGCTTTGACTATTGAAGAACGATCTTCACTTGACACCCGTTTCAACGGACGCGAAGTAAAACACGTTTCTTTAACAATGTATAGTATACTGATGTCAGGGAGAAATAGCACAATGTATACAGATGTATACTGATGCCAGGAGGAAATTTCCAATCAACAAAATGATTAAACAAACTGTAAGTACTACCACAATACTACTCTGTTCTGTTTAAGAATGAACAACACACGTTTGACTCTCGTTCTTTGGACTCAGAACGAGGACTGACAATCTGAAATCATGCCCAGAACCTGCATTGCTCGACGCACTCTGAGCTATTTTTACTTGTGATTTATCTTCCGAAACAAAGAAGATAACACGGTTTCTCTTTTATCGCATTTGAGAGGTTTTAAGGTTTTTTACGCAGTGACGGCAAAACGTTGCATTTTATAATTGACGAATTACAGTCTCACGAATAGACCCAAAGTGTTCAAAAGGGGTTAGCTGCGCATTGAATTACCACAAAAAACAACGAAATGAGTGATCACCGTAACAAGGTTTTTTACCTTGATAAGCAAAAATGTTGCACAAACCGGTTAAATAGAATGTAATTCTGACCAATAGGAATGAGCCACAATTTTATTGACAGTTTTGTTCTGGGAGAACCATTCAATTATTCATGTTTTTAAAAGAATC
>JAASFI010000443.1:0-27793 GCA_023333705.1 Globisporangium viniferum | reverse complement strand
CTGGCGACCAGTTGGTGGACGGCCTGGTGTACGCTGGCACCAAGTGTCTGGTGCAGACCGGCACGGTGCTGTCGTTCCAGACTGTGACCAACTCCAGTAGCTGCCTGACGCTGCAGGCAACGTACACCCTGGACACGAGCGGTGTTGGCTCTGACGATGAATAAGTCGTTGTTGCTGGTAGTGGGTCCGGGTGATTCGACTTGAAGACTGCGCCGACTGAGGAAGGCGCTGCTGTAGAATGGTACATCGTGACATATATGTGCAATTGTTGAATCTGCCAGGTATTGTGAAGCCCGAAGCTTCCATAACATTGATATAAATGGAGCTTTGCACCTCGTGCCGATCCAAGACGTGCATATTTCTTGTACTAACAGCGAAGGAGGATTCTGAGTGCTCGTGCTCGTCGAGTGAGCAATGTCCTGTGCAACGAAACAGATGTTGCCATGGATCTTTTACACCATTTAGGTCGGCTTTTTCATTCTGGCAGTATCCACAGATGCTGGACAAGCGACAGATGCGCTCCATGAGCCTGGACTGTGAGGGAACTTGCTCGTTTTATTCGCGTACCTGCGTCCCAAATGCCCGTGGATTCATTCCCGATCAGTGTCTTTCGTTGTTCACCAGCGCCTGTTCGAACCCAATGCGTACTTTAAGGCCTCTCTTAATTAATATCTTGCTGGCGCGGGGTTAGGTGAATCTGACTCTCATAAAAGCGGATTTCGCGGAGCCGTGTTTAAGCAAAAGTAAGCTGCCCATACTGAAATCAAGTGAAGCGAGGGGAGGGTACCCCTGTACCCTTCCCTCGTCTCTGATTGGCGCAAAATCACCCAGGCACCTCTCTTGCGCTCAGTATGGGAGTGCCTGCCTCGGCGTCCTGTTAAATGCGGATCGAAGAGAGGCAGGCACCTCTCTTGCGTTCACTATGGGGGTGCCTGTTTCGTACCTAAGCGAGTGAAACGAGAGTGATGGTCCGTCTGATTTTCGAAAACTGGTTACGCAATCATCATCTTTCGGAGAAGTCGCCGCGTGGTGTGAATTTCCCATACAAAAACCAAGTTCAAAGCCCCCCCATTTCCGCATTCCAGAAAACAAGAGACGACAAGAGGAAGGGGAAGATGGCGACGACGACGACGACGACGACGGACAGCTACCGCGTGCGCGCCGAGCTGCTGGGCCACGAGGGCGCGGTGCGTGGCTCTCTCCCTCTCTCTCTCTCTATACTCGTATGCGTCTGAGTATAGAGATAAACTCACGCGCGATTCTCTCTTTGTATGTCCCTCTGCGCAGGTGCGCTCGGTCTGCGTGCTCGAGAACGATGTGGTGCTCACCGGCGCGATGGACTCGGTCGCGCGGTGTTGGATCCCCGAGACGGCGAGTGCAGAAGAGGAGGGCGGCAGTGGCTCTGCGTACGTGTCCCTTGAGTCGGCGACGATCTACGATCACGAACACTGGGTGACAACGTCGCTGAAGATCCCGGCGGGAACTGTGCCCGAGTCTCCCGCGGGCGGATTCGCAACGGGGAGCATGGACAAGAAGATCCGCATCTACAGTGGCGACGGTGTGCGCGTCACGGTGCTCACGGGCCACGAAGGAGGCGTGACCTCGCTTGCGCTCTCGGCGGACGGGAAGTACCTGTTGTCGGGAAGCTGGGACGGCACTGCGCGCGTGTGGGATTTGCAAACCAAGCAGTGTGTGCACGTGCTCCCAGAGCACGAGAACGGTGTCTGCGTGCTGGGCCTGCCGAATGGAACGATTGTCACGGGTTCGACGGGCAGACAAGTGGGCAACACGGTCGTGGATTTCAAATTGCGCTTTTGGTCGAATTTCGCGCTGACAAAGACGATTGGGGACCACAACGGACCGGTTCGGCAGCTCGCGTTGGTGCCAAATATTGGCTTTGTGTCGTGCTCGAACGATGGGTAAGTCTTGTATTTTGTTTTTTGTGCATTTGCATCGCTTTTATGCTCTGAAAACGACTAACGGCTGTATGTTTTTGGGTTGCAATCAGCTCGATTAAAGTCCGAACACTCGACGGTGATGTTGTTGCGTCCATGGAGCACCCACTGAATGCTGAAGGCAAGCCGGGCTTCGTGTTGGGCGTTGCCGTGTTGCCAAGCGGTCGGATCGTGTCCGCGAGTGAAGACTGCACTGCGCGTGTATGGACCGTGGACGGCACTTTGGTGCAGACGATTGAGCACCCAAGTGGACTCTGGTGCGTCGCAGGTCTCGACAATGGCGACTTTATCACCGGTTGCGACGACAAAATCGCTCGAATTTTTACTATCGATGAAGCGAGAGTGTCGCCAGATGCTGTTGCATCATTCGAACATGCTGTCCACGAAGCGCGACTCGTTCGTGAGCGAGGACCAAGCGGTGTCGAGATCGACAAGCTGCCAGACTACGACCGTCGTATCCAGGTGACTGGAAAGTCGGATGGACAGATTCAGATGTTCAAGAAAGGATCGAAAGCGTGGGCTTGCCAGTGGAGCGGACCGTCGAAGACATGGCTTGACGTACGTACTTTGTATTTTGCATCAACGGTGATCGTGATATACGTGTGTTGTCCGTCGATATCTCACAGTGGACTTGCTCTTTTTCGCTTTTAACAGATCGGCGAGGTCACTGGAACCGGAGGAGGCGGCGGTGTCGTTGATGGCACTGCGTACGATATGGTGATTCCTGTCGAGATTGAACTGCCAAGTGGTTTGAAGAAGCTGGAGATCGGATACAACCAGGGCGAGAACCCATTCATGGTAGCGCAGCAGTTCATCGACAAGCACATGCTCGACCAAGGCTACCTTCGAGAGATTGCGGACTACATTACCCAGCGCGCGAGCGACTACAAGCCACCAGTTCTGGGAAACAACGAGGCGGTTGACATCGAGATGGATGCACCTCCTGACTCTGCAAGCTCGAGCACTGCCGGGCCGACCTTTAAATATTTCCCTGTGGTACGAAGTTATGCGCTTTGAATTCCTCCCTCTCCTCTTGAGGTTGATACATATTGACTTATTTCTCGGCATGGTTGCACAGGCTGGCTACAACACATTCGAAGCTACCAAGATCGGCAAGCTGATGAGTACGCTTCGACAGTACAACGAAAAGCTACAAGCGAACGAGGTGAGAAGAGTTTTGTGTTTCATCGCGACTGAAGCAGATTTGTATCTAACTTTATTTGTTGTATGTAGGGTGACAATGGCAAAGTGGTTCTGTCAGCTCCTGATTTGATCGCGTTGGAGCAGATCGTCAGTGTGGTCCAGGAAACACAGTTCTACCACTCCAGTTCATTTTCCGCCTCAGAAATCCGAGTATTGAAGACGCTTGTGATGCAGTGGCCGGCGGAGCTTGTCTTCCCTGCGTTGGACCTGTTGCGGTTGGTGCTTGTGCACCCACAAGGTGCAGCTGCACTTGGCGAATTCACCTTGGTAGAGTTGGTGGGGCAAATGCTTCACTTGGGTTTGCAGTCGAAGGGAACGAACGGGGAAGACCTTCCGGTGGCAACGCGGATGTTGGCACTACGGGTGCTTTCAAACATGTTCCTGCAAGAAGCTGGTCGCAAGGCCGTGCTTGCGAGAAAGAATGAGGTATGTGCGTGTGTATTCTTTGCAGTTTACATGAAAGTGTCACACTTGCTGACTCTTACTTTGATTGTGTAGGTGTTGGCAAAGCTGCAAGAGTTCGTTGTTTTCCGCCAGAAGGCCGTCGCACTGAGTCTAGCCACGGTGCTGTTGAAGTAAGTAATTGCTTTTTCATTCATCTCCAGGCATGATATGTAGCTAACGACTGTCTTTTCATCGATGCAGCTTTTCGCGCCTACACGTCGAGAACCCGAGCGCTTTGACTCAAGACGACGTCGTGGCGGTTGGCTCCATCGCAGCTGCGTTGCTCAATGGATCGTACTCGGTTGAGGAGCTCGGCGACGACACAATCCTTCGAGGACTGGTCGCGATCGGAACTCTGGTACGATATTTGTTGTTGTTTTTTTGCGCCTCACTAAGATACGCTTATGGTTGCTAACCTCGTTTTGCATCGTTACAGGCACTTGGAGCATACCCTGAGGCGAAACAGTTGGAAGCTGTTCACCTGAACATTTTCCTCGGCATGAAAGGATCTTCCATAACCTCCCAGCCAGTCAAGGAATGCCTTGAGGAGCTGCAACTGGTGTTGTCGGTAAGTTGGACGAGCTGAGCAACTTCTCTTTCCATCCGTTCTTCATTGTTTTCTAACACTTTGATGTTGTTTTGCTCTCTTGCAGTAAGTTTGAGACAACGAACGCAGAACACGATAGTTCCTAGTTGATGTATGTGTACAAAAGCCCAAGACGTAACAAACGAAAAACAGCAAATAGCATTTGGCAAAAAAAGGTTGATCGTGAAGGCAGGGTTCATTTTGGATCTTTTCGGGTTTGTGCTTTCCTGTTTGGTGCTGCTTCTCTGTTGCTTCATACTTTGTCGTCTGACACCTTCACTTTCTTTTTCTGGACTGCGAAATACAACGTGAGGTGAGGGTCTTGATGGCCGGGTGAGCGGCTTTCGTCAACCGGTCTTTTGAGGTTTGTCGGTGCTGGGGCTTCATTGATTTCTCTGATGCAACTAGATAACTACTTATTCATCACGCATTTGCACACACACAAGTTGCAGCGGGGAATCGAATTGGCAGGCGGGCGGGAAGGCGGGTGAAGAACATGGTCGGAGTCTGGATGTGAAAGATGCAGCGCTGGTTTTTGTATCTGGGCCGATGGAATTTCTGGCTTTTTGTCTCGTTTTTCAGGATGTGCAAGACGCAGTTGGGACGATGTAGGCGCAGAGCGAGCGATTGAGAAGGTTGTGCTCCAAGCTGTGAAGACTCGACTCACAGACTTCCTCACTCACTCACGGTCCCGTGTAGCTAGTGGCTCTTCCGACGGAGCCCACCATGAGATCACGGAAGCGAACGCGCAGAGGCGACGACACGTCCAGACTTCGGCGGCAAAAGTACTCCAGCGATGATGCAGTGGCGTTCCAAGATGGCGACGATGATGAGTGCGAGTGGCTTGACGCCGAGTCACCAGCGTTGGTAGATCCGGATCGCGATCGCGCTCGACTTCCAAGAGATCGCAGTGAGGCTGGCCGTGGGATCGAGATTGACTCGCTGCGACTCGAGCCTGCTACTGCAGGACTGCCGAACATGGTCGGGTAGTCCAGCTTGAGCACTGTCGAGTCGCGACCGAACGAGAATGACTTTGCGCGCTTCGCCAACGGTCGTACGCGACACGTGCCGATCGCGCCGTCGTCCATGCACTTGCGTTTCCGGCGGTCGTTGAAGTCAAGCAGCTCTGAACGGCCGCACGAGAAATGGAATCCTTCTGGCGCAGGCGGGGTGATTCCTAGACGCGGCGGCGGCGCAGAGAAGCTTCGCATCGGCACGGGGCAAAACTCTTTTAGTTCGTCGTCGTCGTCGCTTTCCTCGTCGAATTCTCTGGACTGAAGCAGCGCCGCGACCGGGTTTGGAGGTCGCAGCTCTGCGATCGATGGTATTGATGAAGACGCGCCGAATGTGATTCTTCTCCGGTTGTCAGGGTTGTCGTTCGTCTCGAAAGACGCCAGCGACGTGAACTTGGTCTCGCTGCTGCCTTCAGCAGAGTCTTGCTCGTCGAACTCGAAGATCATCTCCTCCTCGACTCCTTCATCATCATGACTGTGGTCGTCGGTCTTGTTCATTACAGGGAAATGGGGTTTGCTGACTTGGAAAGTTGGTTGACGTGTTGATCCTGAAAGCGAGCTGAGTGGGCTGGCTAGCCTATGATCAATGGAGTATTTGGAGCAGCAGCACAATGAGTGTCACGACTGGATCAAGAACATGAAGAAGCCCATGTGTGTCTAACTGACCTTGAGGTAAGTTCAAGGCAACGCAATTGTTGAAAATGGTTTGTTGTTTGTTGGTTGATCAGGAAATTCGTACAGAAAGATCCCAGGCGGCGGCGGCACAGCGAAGAAGACGAGCGGACGGACGGAACGGACGAGAAGGTTGACGAGATGACAGACAGGATACACAAAATAGTAGACACTGGCGCGCTTACTGGAAATGCTTGAGAGCTGCACTGGCAACAAGGCGACTTGGAAAGATCTCAGCGGCGGTTCAAATGATCGATCTACAGCAGCAACTAGCAGTGACATGAAGAGAAGAGGGCAAGAGGAGGATGAGTCACGGAACACTGTCGAGGCCAGAGGCATGTGCAGCATAGCATTGCACTTGACGTGTAGACAAATCACAGAGAGCTCAGACGGCATACCACGTGCCCTCATATAGACTATATGAGGACTCTATACTCAACAACAGCAGTGAAGAAAGCCCAGGTGGCTTACCTTTCCAGAGCAAGCAGGCAGACGGAGGATCTCACGCAGTCGCCCAACGATAGCGAGCCGCGCGAGCCGAAGAGGAAGGCGGGTGGTGGTCGTGGTGGTCGTGTAGCGTGTAGCAATGGACTCTCACACACACAGCGCTCTGATGGAGAGCAACAGAGAGCGAGCGGGCGGCTGAGCGAGAGAAGAAGGCGAGGCGGGCGGGCAGGTGGGCGGCGCGCTCAGCTCTTCCCAAATAGATAAATGAGGAGGAGCGCTCACTCGCTCACTCGCTCACTCGCTCACTCGCTCGCTCTTCTCTTCCTTCCTGCTTTTGCTCTTCCTCCTCGGGCTGTCCGGGTAATTTTAGCAGCATCGCTGGTCTACCAGCGTAATTTAAAGCAACTACTGGGTGGGGCTTACGAAATTGTAGCTTTTTCAATTCCTCAATTTTCACAGCTCGAGGATAACTGAAGAAAACCTCCAGAACCTACAAGCGTTTGCGACGCCCATATTCGTTCGTATTCTTGCGCTTGGTGGTGGTTGGAAAGCCCGTGTTGCGCATTTCCCAGAGTCAGCTTATGCCTTATCGTTTCGCATTTGAAAACGTGTCTGAAATTAGCTCAAGCAAACCCAGGCATTTCTTGTGGCAACATCCGCCGTGATGCCGCGCTGTCAGTGCCCGGTGCGCACTTCGTTTCCTAACGGCCGACTTTGGGTGTTTGACTGAGAAGAATGGAGTTATCAAATATACAAACAGGTCAAACAACCTGGGCAAATAAATACCTTGGCTCTAGGTTTCAGGATAGCGAGCACGTTCGAGCTGAGAAGTATTACGAACATGCCCAGCTTTTTCGTAATATTTGAAGCTCGCAACTGCAAATTTCACGGAAAAGAGGATTCCCATGGGAATCCTTTTGCTGGGGAAGTTCTCGAACCCACTCACGCGTCAAGAACCAAACTTCACTCACGCCCTCGCTCTGCTACTCACTCAACCACTACACGTACGAAAGAGCCGCGCGGCCCTTCTTGCAACCAGCCACTCCTTCGCAACCGCAAAAAGCAAATGAGGCGTTCCTCCCGCTATCATTGAGATCTGGAAAGAACCAGCCAAAATTGCAAACAAAGCGCATGCGTGATCGTGAAGAAGAAGAAGAAGAAGAAGAAGAAACGCAGTGGAAAGATTGTGCGCCAAAGTCACTTGAAGTTTGTATGGCAAAAGTGCGCACATGCAGATCGAAGAGACTTATCCGACCCGTCAGAGATTTTCTTGGCTGTTCAGTCTGTTGCACACCGTGAGGCCAGTCAGCCGGAGCGAAGCCGCTGTCAATGTGCAACATACACAGTTGGTTCAGAGGGCACGAGACTTTTGTGTTGTTTATGGCATGGTTTAGCTGTACAATAACGGATCAACTGAAGTAAGTCTATTCTTGCGTGAAGTTGGTTGGAGAGTTGTTTGCACGCTGCGTTTCTAGACAGGGACAACCGTGATCCACGTTCGTGATCCATGATCTACGAGCCGCAGTCCGTCCGTTCCAATCGAAAACGGACCGTCGAAGAACGCGAGCAGCAGCAGCCGAGGATAGGCACGATATAACTTTGGACTGGGACCATTCTTGATGATGGCCCGAAGGACCTGCAACTATTGCGCGGAATGCACGGATGATGACGCCGTTTAACACTGGATCAGTAGTTAGACGGAAGCGATAAAAAGGTCGTTGCACTCCAGTGAAAGGGGAGCACTGAACCTTGGGTTGCAACGGCACCTTGTCAACCACTCGGAGACAAATTGAGCAACGCACCACACGACCATTCGTCATTCACCATTCATCTCCAGTCCTGAAGAGAAATGACACGGATCTTGTGGGAACATTCTCCACATACGCGCTTCTGATTGGCTCGCGACTCCCAGAAATTAACATTACAAGAAAAAGAACAGCAAACCAGTTCCCCAGCAAAATTCTCTTTGGCGCACCCAATGCGATGGAGATCCCCGTGCGCCTCGGCCGCGTGCAGAGCCTGCAGGAGCACTTCCAGATCTCGACGCCGCACGGGATCCTCACCAAGTCGCTCTTCGATGGCGTGCGCGGCTGCTGCTTCAGCGTGCACCTACAGACGGTCCCCAAGCCCTCGACCTCGCTCTCGTACCTGGTGTTCCGCAACTTCTACACCTCGGCACTGCGGCTCGTGCAGGTGAACACGGATGGCTCGTCCACGATCCTGCTGGACGAGTATCCGCTCATGCAGCACATCCACTGCGAGGACGACGCGCAGAACTGGCACATGCTGCAGCTCGACAAGGTACGCCGCTGTCTAACTAGGTACCACACGGTAGTCTCAACTCCAATTTTTGGTTGACTTTATCCCTGTTACCACTGAATTAGCTGCAGGCAAAGATCGACATGAGCAGACTCGATTACTTCTGTGTGTATCTGTTCCAGCCATCGCCGCTCTGGGAGAAATGGGAGCTCCAGCATCTCAAGTTCTACGAAGTGAGACCGTCGTCAGCAGCAACCGGCTCTTAGTAATCGCACTCCCCATCGAAATCAGGCGACGCAAAGCTCAGATCCAGCAGTGCACAGAGTCCGACCACCAAGGCGTTCAATAGTAGCAGCGCTGGAACGCTCTCACGAAGCAACAGCTACGCTAGCAGCAGCAATGCCAACCAGGGAGACGACAAAGAGAGCCGACTCGCGAAGCGACCGTCGCGGATGGCGCTGCTCGCGGATGGCGCTGCTCGCGTGCGTCGAACCCAAAGATGTGCAGGAGAACGCAGCCCAGTGCCTCGACCTCGCGAGTCGCTTGAGAGGATTGCTTCACCCTGATCAACCCTGACAACGTAACAAACAACAGGTTGAGATTAACCGGCTGGTATGTTCATTCACTCATTGGTACCTGCCCTTATTGAATTGCAACCATTTTCCTTATCATGCTTGTCAATGATGGTACACGAATGCACATCCACTCGTGGGACCTGCTGCAGTAGCTTGTTATCCTTCTACAACAGACTCTTCCTCGCGACGGCCTTTAGTTGTGCGATCTCGCGCCGTCGCTCGCGATAGAGTACCGGAGGCACAATCTCTGTAAGAAACAGCGAGCACGCATCGTTCGCCGCCACTTGAACAATGTTCTCGAACCGCAGGCCGTGGACCTGCTTGGGGACCCAGAGATCCCAGGTGCTCTGAGATTTGTTCTCTATGTTCTTCTTCCTGCTGGCGCTATCATTGTTGCTCACCTGTGCTAAGGCGCCTCGCGAGCCACGGCCCCACGTGAACACCTTGCCCTGCTTCGTCACTGCGAGCGAGTGCGTGTTGCCGCACTCGAGCTGCTTCATCTCCAGTCCTGCGAGCGTGACGATCGGCGTTGGGCGATCCACGAACCGGTACGCTGTATCTGTGAGCGCTTCGTAGCCATCCTGGAAAACGTCGCTCGCCGATGAGCCAATGCCCAATCGTCCGTTCTGCCCGTTGCCCCACGCGTACGTGGTCCCACCTGGTCGGATCTCGAACGAGACCTGGGTGAGCAGCTCGTAGTTTGAGCCGTCTTTGCTCAGCAGCGGCATGTACTTTTGGCAGAGCGACATGTGGCTCGACGCACGCAGGCGAGCGCCTTCTTCGTACGAGATCACCGCGATGAGGCGGTCGTGGAAGCTCGTCTTCGGCTCAAAATCACCAGATGCCTCTGAGAACTCGGACGACTTGGATGCTAGCGAGAGGTGAAAGATCGGCGCGCCTTTGGTCTCGCCGTCCATTTCCAGGGACTCGGGGTCCTGGATGAGGATTATACCCGCAGCGCCATTCGCGAGCGCGCACTGCACACGAGCGTTCAGCGTGTCGACGCGACGGAAACACCTCGCTGTCCACATGGGGCGGGACACAAATTTACGGGATGAAGGTATCGCGTGATGATGGGCTAGCGAGGAGTACGGGTCGCTGTCGTCCAGAGGAGCGGTCATGAGCTCGATGATCTCGTGGAACGCCATCCGCTTGCGACCAGATGAATCAGGTGACGGCAGCCCACTCAACCCTCCTTCATGCACTGCCAGCGCGTACTTGTTGATCATGAGCACGGGGATGTAGACGCCTGAGTCCTCTTCAAACTGGAGTTCAAAGGGCTCGACGTCAAAGAGATCGAGGACGATCAGGACCGCGAGCACGCCGGACTCCTGCGCTGCGAGCACGCGCTCCATCATTTCGCCGACGATGAGAGCGCTCAGGTCCGCTTGGCGCTCTTCATCTTCCTCATTGCTGGTGATGGTGAAGCGTTCTCCACCACCCATTTGATCCCCACTTTTGTCAACAGAAATGGGTGATAGTGGTGGTGACGCTGGCAGACAGGACTCGTTGAACTCGAGGAGATACAAACTGTTCTCCTCCGTGACGACCGACGCCTTCTTCTTCTTCATGCGCTGGATCTTGGTCAACTTGGCGTCCTCCATGCCCGGGTGGAACGCGTGGACCGCAAAGCCCCGCCTGTGGATCGTGCTCGCAGCCGTGCTCGAGCTGCAGACCTTGAACTCCACCACCGCCGGCTCCACGTACCCTTCGGCCAGCTCGGACTCGACGCGCTGCTCGGTCTCTGAGGCCGAGATCGACTCAAGCGGGATGAGGAACTGGACGTACAACCCTTCGGGTTTGCCTCTCGGGAACGCGACGAAGCGCTCTTCGACGTGGCCAAAGAGCCACGTGTTGAGTAGCTTCTCGTAGCTATAGCCGTAGTCCTGGCGGTACGAAAGCGGTCGCAGCTGCTGGATGCGCGCGTCGAAGCGACCGACTTGCTCGACTGTGAGCGCGTACGGTTGGACGCGTTTCCTCCACATGGACTGGACGCCGACAGTTTGCTCTTGTTGCTGCTCTTGGAACTCAGACTCGGCTGCTGTTGTCTGGTCTTGTGTACCTGGATCTAGGTCCAGAACTTGCTCTTCTTCCAGGTCGTCGACGTCAAAGTCGACGATCGTGCACATGAAAGACCGGGATTTACCGGCAAACTGCTTCTCGATCGCCTCGAAGGCGCACGAATACGCGGCACGCGCCAGGTAGAAGCCGCTCTTGGCCACGCCAAAACTGTCGTCTTTAGGCTCGCTTGGCTGGCTCAGCTCATTCCCGTTGTCATCATTCGTCTCAGGCTCTCCTAGAAAGCTCTTAGAAGCAGCAGACTCGACCAGTTTCATCCACACGCTGCTGCCCTCCGCGGCCATGTGGTGGTCGCCGACGCTGAGCCTTCGGAGGCGTAGGCCCTGGACGTCCTCCTTCTCGATTGGCACGAACGCGTGCTCCGTGTCTTGACCGCGGCGCTTGCCCCAGTTGCCCCACTCAAACACGCGGCCGTCGCGCGCCAGCGCCACGGAATGGTTCTTGCGGCAGCCAATTTGCACGATCTCGTCGTTACTGAGCGCCAGCACAGGCTCGGGCTGCGAGAGGAACGTGTACGCCGAGTTGAGCATGTGCAGGTCCACGAACGTGACCTGGAACGCCGGGTGCGCGTCCCCGTGGCCCAGTTGGCCCTCGGAGGCCTCGCCCCACGTGAACACGTCGCCCTCACGACTGAGCGCCATGCAGTAGTAGTCTCCACAGCAGATCTGCTTGATTGGGATAGGATCGGCTTGCTGAGTGGCTGAGCCCTGGAAGTACACGAGTCGCGTGGGCGACGCAAGGAATTCGGACTCGCGGCCGTCGCACTCGTCAAAGTGCGTCGCGTATGTGACGATCCCGCCTGTGCGCGCCTCCAGGGTCTCTTTCGAGCCGTGGCCGAGCTGTCCGTGGTCGTTGAAGCCCCAGGAGTACACCATCCCGTCGCCACTGAGCACGAGCGCGTGGCGGAGTCCACATGAGACCTGAACAACGTGTTCGTCGTCTCTGAATTGGTGTGTGAGCCGTGTGGGAGTCGCTTGAAAGAGACTCACGCTATCACTGTTGCTGCTGCTGTTGCCGAGGTCTCCAAAACTACGATAGTAGACGCAGGGCAGGCACTGTCCCCACGCGAACAGCGTCTTGCAGTTGTCTGCAAGCGCCAGAGCACAGGTCTGTGACGCTGCGACCGTGCAGATGCGCGCGTTGAGGAACTTGAACGTCTCGACGAGCTTGAGGGGTGACACCACGGGCGTGTGCACCGCCAGCCCTGGGTGGTTTCGGGTCGCTGATGGCGGCATACTATTGCTACGATTGCCATCACCTGAGTCTGAACCTAGGGCTTTAGTCCTCGGGACGCACGGTCCCGAGCCGACGATGAACAACCCGCCGTTGAACGCCTCTCGCTCGGCGTCGGCGTGCTGCTCGAGCACTTTGGCGAACTGGAACTGCCGCAAGTAGCTCTGCAGCGTCGCCGCTGACGCATGGCGCTGACGTACGCGCTCCTCCTTGTGCTGTTCGAGCAGCGTGCGCGACTTGCGCCGTCGCCACGTGCTCTGGATGAGCACGATCGCGCTCAGCGCTCGTTTCGCGGCCCGGCCTTCGAACGTGACGTGGTTCTGGAGCAGCGCATGGTACAAACTCGTCTGCTGGTCGACTGCCGAGCGGTAGCTCTTTGGGAATGCGACACCTGTGGACTGGGAGCTCAGTGGCGAGAACGTGAACGGGTTCCGAAGCTCTTCAGCCACAAAGAGCGCCAGGAACCGCTGGATCAGCGGCTTGGACGCCACGAATCCGTGGAACTCGCGCTCGGACATGCCGCCAAGTACGAAGTTGCTCTGGTGGTCGCTGTTGCTGGAGACCCGCTTGGTAGGGCTGCTCGCGGCTTTCGACAGCTTGATAGGCGAGACTGGTCCTTGCTGCTGCTGCCTTTGGTTCGCGTGGCAGTGGCGGTGGTGAGACTGTCGCTTGCGAGCTTCTAGTGCATCATTCATACAGTTTGCTGCAAGCTGGCGCGCGACCGCGGCGATGCGAAGGCCGTGGTGGTCCCAGACCCCACCGACGCCGACTGTCGCCTTGACCACGCCTCGCATGACGCAGAGGAAGAGCTGCGCCAAGTCGGTCTCCTTAAAGCACTTGGTTTGGGAGGAGGATGGAGACGCCGAAGCACTGAAAGCAGCGTGGCGAGCGCTCAGCGACGGGTCGTGGAAGAGCTCCATGAGCACGCGCACTTTGTCGTCGAAGCTCCAGATCGCGCGCGAAAGCAGCACGAACGCCGCGAGGAACTCGGTTGCGTAGATCTTGATACCAGCGCCTTTGAACGTGTAGAAGACGTGCTCCAGGTACGCTTCGAGCACCTTCGAGGTCGAGGCGTTGTCAGTGTCTTCACGCTTGATCGGCGAGTCCTTCGTACTACGGAACGGTAGACCCGGAGGCGTCAGGATGTCGTGGTGCTCGGGCATTTCTGGCTGAGAAAGCGCGACCGGCGGCTTCCCATTCTGCAGCCAGGCGACAAACTCGGCAAAGCTCAGCAAGTTGGTGCACGTGCGCGCGTCCAGTTTCTTCTTGAGCGCGAGCGCATCCTGAGCCGTGAACCACTGGGCGAGCGGGGACAGGTGCGGCCACACGGCCACGTCCGTGCTGGAGTAGTGGATCCCGTACTGCAGCGTCCGCCAGGAGAGTGGAGATCCGACCTCGATACGCGAGTGCTCGGCACCCATTGGTGATGTCGAATGCTAAAAATTTATGATCGAAAGGATCAGGATGTGGATCTTGAAAGGACGCATAGTGAGAGAGAGTCGCCTCAGGTGGTACACATTGTCTGAGAACTCAAGTGGGACTTGGTTGACCTGTAACCGGTGGGTGGCTAGCGTCCCCGATTTAGTCCAGCATTGCATTGCATTCTCCTCTGAGTGCCCTACAATGCTGACCTCGTCGTAGATAAGAAGCGTGTGCCTTGTCAGCGATGCGGCACCTAGGAGGTACAGGCGAGGCAACCAAGTCCAGGGCCGAGATCTCGGCGTCATACCACCTGCGCAAGCTCTACGACGCGCTCTTGGTGGACCCCAGGTCAGATGATAGCTATGAGCAGAACTCCAATCTCAATGCTTGGTCACCACAGAGAACAAGCGTCGGCAAGGCTCGACCGCAATCCGCTCGGGCTTTCTCCAAGTCCAGCGGTCCAGCTCCTTCTACTTCTATCTCCAGTGGGAACGTGGCGGTGGACGCCATCCGTACGCTTCGACGGCAGCACCAGCGCAGTAGTCAGAGCCAATCAGTCACTGTATCAGCGGCCAAGAGCCCGTCCAAGTTCAACTACATGGGCAAGGCCACCAGCAATGACGCAGCGCTGGTCTTCACCAAGTGGATCGCGCTCGCGACCACGATTTCGAGCCTCGAGGCGGATGTGGGCGACCTGCAGCGCGAAATCAGGGCCAGCGAGCTCAAGTGCGCCGAGTTGCAGCATAAAACGTGCCTCAGTACCATTGAGCGAATCTCAGTAGACCCAAAGCTGCAGTGTCTCGAAGAAATCCTTGGCGAGAGGGACTTTCAGCGCTACCTCCACGATTTGCACCGGGAAACCGCGCTCTTCCGGTGCCATTTCGGACTTTACGGTCGCCGCTTCCAGTGCTTCCAGCGGCGCGTGTGGGAGACGCACGACAAGCGCGTGACGAAGGAGACGTGTCTCGAGATCCTCAACAAAGCGGTCTCCAGTCTGTCAATAGGTCCTGAGGGTACGACTACTACCTCGAGCGACTCGGTGGTGCTGCTCTCGCAGTACCCAGTGCTGGTCCAGCACTGCCTGAATACCCAGCACCCGGACCGCATCGTGCTGACCGAGCTACTGAAGCTGCTCTCGACTTTGCCCATGGGCCGAGACACGCTTGTGCGTCATCTCTTTGAGCAGATCTCGGATGGGCGGAGGGGTGAAGGCACCAAGCCACCGCCTGACTCTGTACGACCGCACAAGCTCATGGCGCTGGCGAAACAGAGTCTGGCGAGCGGACTCTGTTCAAAGTCAGAGTTCGACGAGGTCGCGTTTTGGCTCAGTGCTCAAGAGGGAGAAGGAAGCCCTGGGATCTCTCTCAATAGCTTCCTCCGGTTCCACATTGAGACGAGCGATGGCTACTGCACAGAGGACGCCGAGTTTGTGACCTACTTGATGCGCATGTGGAGCTTCCAAGTGACCCAGGACCTCAACGGTGGCGGTGGCGGTGACGATGACAATGGCGACCTTTGTATCCAGGAGGTGCTGAAATGCTACGAGACGCGATGTCAGCAGGCGATCGCAAGCGCGAGGAAGGAGGAGTTGGTCACGAAGATTCAGAATTCGATCGCCAACCACCTCACAAAGTTCCGAGTCTGCGAAGTTCAGGTGCAAGAGCTCCAGGTGTTGCAAGTGAACAACCCTCCAGTGTGGAAGTCGATCCAAAACACTTCGTGTCTTGCCGCAAAGTGCGCGTCTTCGTTGACGCTCTTGAAAGTGTTGGTGCTCTCGAGCCAATGTCTCCAGGTATTCCCAGGCTTCATTACCAGTCTCAAACAACTGGAGGTACTCGACCTCAGCGACAACCTCATATCTAGCTTCCCTCCTGAGATCGAGCAGCTCCAATCCCTGCAAAAGCTCGCGCTGGCAGCCAACCGATTGACAGACAAGAGTTTCCACGGCCTCAACACAAAGTTCGCCAAACTCGCAGCGCTCTCTGAGCTGCACCTGGCCAACAACCAACTCACGACGCTCCCTAGGGCGATCCCAATGATCCCAAGCCTGACAGTATTGGATCTGTCCAAGAACCAGCTCAAGTCCCTACCCAGTACAGTTCTTCAGCAATGGGAGGGAAAATGCCAGCTCGTTACGCTCGATTTACACCACAACGTCCTCGCGAGCGTACCTGAGGAGCTGTCGGTAATGAGAGCGACCCTGAGGCACTTGATCCTGCACGAGAACAAACTCGAGACTCTTCCCGCCGCGATCTCACTGATGCCGACGCTGGATACTCTGACGCTCGCGAACAACGCACTCGGCTCGGGGCTCCAAATGTACCCAGCCACGCTCACGCAGCGACAGATTACGCTCAATAACAACCAGCTTCGTACATTCCCAGCACTCAAGTACGGCGTGAAGACCTACTTGGAGGGCACGCCGTCGAGTGTGCTGAGCATCAACGCGAGCTGGAACCGCATTCACTCGATCCCCACTGGAGCGCTAGGCTTGCTGCTACCACTGTGCGAGGAGCTCAATCTGTACCACAACAGCCTCCAAGAGCTCCCCGAAGACCTCTTTCACGTTCTACCGGGGCTTCGCGTGTGCAAATTCGGCTCGAATCAGCTTCACAAGCTCCCAGGCTCGATCGTGAGCTGCAGGTTGCTCGAAGTCCTGGACCTCCAGCAGAATCGAATCCTGGCGCTCCCCCCAGAGCTAGCGCGACTGAGGAACCTCGTGGTGCTGAACGTCATGGAGAACCAGGTCTCCGAGATCCCGAGCGAGTGGCACGCGTTCGCCTCCAACTGCGACGTGCTCACTGGCAAGCGGGTCCTACAAACGCTGGCACTCAAGAAGAATCCGATCCGCAGCCAAGCGCTCAAGACCCTCATTGACGGCGGCAGCGTCGACACCTCCGCGGCGGCGATCGCGACCACCAAGCCGAACGACGAGCACATCTGCGAGTTCGCGGTCAAGAAGCTCATTGACGCGCTCCACAGTGCGCTCGAGGTGCTTGCCATGGAGGACTTGGACAGTGCTGGCGGCGCTAGTGACGATGAGTTTGGTCCTGGAGAGAGCGAGCCCCAGGGTGCCGGCCGCAGACAATGGAAGGGGATGACGCGCAATGTGAACAAGTACCTGGAGTCCCGGCTCCAGACGATTCAGACAGCTGAAAAGCGCAAGGTAACAAGCGAAGACAGCTATGGCAGCTACTTGCACGTGAGCGAGCGCGCGTTCAGGCGATTGCTCAAGTCACTACCGGGGTTCACCTGCTCCGAGAAGGAGATGACGAGCCTTGTCAGCCAGTTTATGGTGGTCCGCAAGAACCCTCGCAACGCTGGAGAGACCATGGTACAAGGCTACGCTTTTCTATTGGCGATCGACCAGTTTGGACAGCACCGGACGCTGTCAAGCGCGCCGGCGCCAGCGAACTCGTCGTTCGCGATCTCCAAGCCTGGGGACCCAGTCGCGTCGATTCTGCACTATCTGTCGATCGTGTACAACCAGCAACAACAAGAGACCGAACGCCTCGCGTCACCAAAGAAGACCAAGAAGGAGTACAAGGCAAAAGGTAGCAAGACTAGGGTCAACTACGTCCAGAGGAACAAATCCACAGCAAAGGAGACCCGGCCACTAACAGTCGAGGCGTCAAGTCCCAGGGCTACCTCAACGGCCCATCGTCAGAGCCAACATCATCAGGTTGACGAGCGTGGAGCCCAGGCGAAGGTGCAGTTCCTGCAGAGACACTTGGACCCGGAGCACGAAGTGCTCATGCGACGACAGAAGCAGCGCATCCAGATCCTCGAGCAGCAGCTCATGGACCAGAAGCTGCTCTTGCTGAGCCAACAAACCCAGGGCTCGAAAGGCGGCTCTGAGTTGGCTCCAGCGAATAGCATCTCCGGTAGTGACGAAGACGAGGAGGGTCGAGTCCCAGAAGTGAACGCTGGTGACCATCGAACCAGGACCAAAAAACCTGAGAAATTAGACGATGAGAGCCCGGTCCTCGTGTGCGTCAAGTGCGCGAAAGGCCAGGAGGATCTCCCAGTGCTGCGCCGCTGGAGGACCGACGGCCCACTCTGCTTCTCCCTGAGTCTAAACTCCCCAATCAGCGCTGTGAAAGAGCGCATCGAGCGCGAGACCCAGATCCCAGTCGCCAACCAAGTGCTGATTTCGTCTACTACCACGACTGCCTCCGCTGTGTCGTCTCGTAAGACTGGAGGCGGCATCCCAGCTCGCGTGCGTAGCGACGGCGTCGTGAGCGACTACCTCGAGATGCTGACGATCGAGCGCAAGATGAAGTGGCACGTGACACTTCTCGTGGGCGAGAGGCTGCGGCTCTTCTCCGCCGCACAAGAGTTGCGCTGAGGAGGAGCCTTCGTCGGATTTTTGGTGGTTGGCAGTACACTTCAAAGTACACGTATCTCTTTTCTGTGGGCAGTGACAGGGCTCTTCTCTCTTCTCGTTCTCTCTCTCTCTCTCATGGGATCAGACGAATTTGAGAAGAACGCTGTGAAGAAGCTGGAGAAGCGAAGCTCGCATTATAAACTGAGACCACAATGTCCGACTGTTGCGATGGAAGGCACAGCCAAAAAATTTCACCAAGACAGGCGCCGCTTTTCGTGACGCGCGAAATAAAATCCGATGGTTCCCATGCAAGAAATCTCAGATTCCGGCTGGGGCTTGGCTGGTCGGTCGTTCTATTGCATCAACTGAACGATAAGAGTACCCGTTGGGTTGGGTACTTGGTTTATGGCTCTGAGGCATCATTCTTGTGTGGCTTATACTCCCATGCGATCCTGCATGAAAGCAAGGGAGCTCCGGATATTTAATTTGGCCCTAAGTCAAAACTGAAATGCCCCCATTCAGCTTGTCTATGATATCGAACCGTTATGCCGCTTGTATGAAGTTGAACTTTGCCAGTCGTCGCAAATCCCATTCAGTTGTCCACAAGCTGGCAACAAAGAAGCCTCATGGTCGAAACTCGAAGCAAGCACGCTGAAGGCCCACGTCATCCACGACTTACTCGTATTGCTTGTACACTGTAGCAGTACAGTGTACCCGTTGGGGCTACGTACCGTGTGGTGACTGGAACTCTCGCGGCACCAGCTGGCGAGCCTCCCCATCTGGCAGGCAGCTTGCTGGCTCGGTGCTCAAAAACTCTTATGAGCATATGGGCCTGGGAGAGACTCTTGGGATTGGCTCACTCGCTCTATTGTGGTGGGCACTGGAGCCACAATCTCTGATTGGCAAACGAAAGTATCAGCTAAATGTAAATGACAGCGCTGTACGGTTCAGTGCCAGGTCGCCATGTGGACGGATGCCGCTCTCTGCCAGTGAGGAGGGGCTTCAAACTGTCGCGCCTCCACCTGTTTCTTCTTGCAATATGCATTGCTGGTTCTCTCGAAATGACTCGCCAGTGAGCGGACTGTGCATGAAAAGCCCCGGGCTTCCGAGAGTAGCACTGACTGACTGTAAGCCTTCGTGCAAGTCTCAGAGTCGCTTCTGCGGATATCAGCGCAAAGGCAAGCAGGCTCCACTTCGGCTCGTCTGAGCTTCAGACGAAAGCCTCCAGGCGAGTACAGTACTCACTACAAGACCCCGGCCAGTATGTCGCGACCGCGCGGGCTCTCGGCGTACTACATGAACGAAGCGGAGCGCATCCAGGAGCTCATGAACGACAAGTCGGTGCTCCGCCTGGCGCTGCTGAGCAAGGACAACTGGATCAAGAACGACGAGCGGCCGCACTGCTACTACTGCCAGCGCAAGTTCCGCCCCTTCGTGCGCAAGCACCACTGCCGCGCGTGCGGCGAGATCGTCTGCCGCAGCTGCAACCGCCACCGGAAAGTGCAAGTGGGGCCGACGGACCAGCAGGTCATCACGGTGCGTCTCTGCTTTGACTGCATCGACAAGGCGACAATCAGCGCCGGCAAGACCGAGAGCCGCCACTCGCAGGACGACGTGACCCCGGACTGCAACTTCCTGAGCATGAGCACGAGCGTGAACGGCAGCAGCGCGCACACAGCGAGTACCACGGCGTCCTCCGCGCGATCAACAGCGACGGCGACGGCGATCACAGACAGCATGGCGAGCCTCGAGTTCTCGATCTGCGAGAGCAGCGCCTCGGACTTTGAGTTCGAGACCTCGAGCAGCGAAGCGAGCGAGGACGAGCGTGAGTACCTTAGTAGTAGAACAAGTAGCAGAGCCAGTACCAGGGGCAGCACGCGAGTCTCAGGTCGTCAGCAGCAGATCTCGAGTACCTACTCGAACCACATCGAGTTCCTCCCCGAGGAAGAGCAGCACGAGATCTACGAGATTCGGCGCCAGGAGCTCCTCGAGCTCTACGGGGTCATGGACTCGGGCTGCCAGGCCGAGTACGACGCGCTCTGTGAGCTCGCGAGTCGCGCGCTCGAGTGCAACGTGGCAGCAGTCGGGTTCATCGACTCCACGCGGCAGTGGTACAAGGCGCGCATCGGCATCTCGCAGCGCGAATTGCCGCGCAACATCGCGTTCTGCTCCCAGCTGCTGCAGAACGTGCTCCCAACCATCATCACGGACGCGTCGCAGGACCCGCGATTCAGGACCAACCCACTGGTCACCGGCAGCGCGGGCATTCGCTTCTACGCGACGACGCCGATTTGCGATCCTGCATCGGGCATCGTGATCGGGTCGGTGTTTGTGATGGACCCCAAACCGAAGAAAGCGCTCCCGTCGCGAGTGGTGGAGATTTTGGCGTACCTGTCGACCGCCGCCGAGAAGCTGCTGCTCAGTGCCAAGCGAGATGAGCAGATGCAGCAGCAGCAGCATTTGCAGCAACAGCTAGAGCAGGCAGAGCGGAGATCCACGATGACGGTCCGGAAACGCAAGCAGCGCGTCCACTCGGCGCCCGCGATCCCGACCATCGACGAGCAGCACCAGTTCACACAGCAGCGACCGAATACCCGAGCAGCGTCGCTGCAGTGCGTCCCCGAGGAGCTGGAGACGAAAGACGACTTCACCGGGATCAGCCACGCGATCCCACGCGATACTAGAGAACGCGAGCTCTACCAACTTCTGGACCCGGACATACTGCTCCCGCGCCGCAGCCTCCCTCGTCGGAACTCGGAGAGCGTCTTGAAGTCGACTTCCTCGTTCGGGTCGAGGGCGTCGAGAGCGTCCACGTCATCCACAGCGTCTACAGTCTCCTCGAGATTCTCAGAGCGGTCATTCTCTTCAGCATCGTCCAACAGGTCATCTGTAGCCTCGTCAGAAACCACAGAAGAAGAAGAAGAAGAAGAAGAAGAAGAAGGACCGTCATCACCACTTCCAAGTATGTACAAGAGCGAGCTGTCCAGGTCGAGTCCGCAGCTCAGTGTGGTTCAACCAGCTACTGCTTTGAATGGGAGAAGCAGCAGTAACAGCAGCGGCGGCGAAGGAGGCGCGTGCTTCGACCTCATCTGCCAGATCACGTCGACGCAGCAGCTGCTCGCAGAGCAGCAGAGCGCGTTCCTGGCGACGCTCTCGCAGCACTCGTCGCGCATCGGGTCGATGGAGAAGACCATGGACCGCATCGAGGGCATCATGACCTCGCTCTACCTCAACAGCAACGGCAGCAATAGCAATAACAGCAACCAGCAGCTCTATGAGGTGGAGATCTGATGGTCGGAGCAATGAACGAAGTTGCGATGATACGTACAGTGAGAGCTGTACAAGTAGTTCAGTCTTCTTTGAATGGTGGAAGATGGCTACATTTTGTGTTAATTCACAAGTTATGGAGAGTGTTTGTGGGATTTTCGACTTTTTTCAAAGTAAAAAATACTAACATATTTAATAACGATACCGCCAGCATTCTGCAAACTCATTTTGTTTGTGTCTTTCGATCGTAAATCCTTTCTTATCTAAAATTTCACCCATCAAGATCTTGCTCTAAAAATAGAAGTAACAATTATAATTCGCTGATATTCTGCTCAAATATTCATAAATTTTCAGCCAATCACAGCTCCGTAGCTCTTGGATTTGTGGCTGTCCGCTTCAATACAATCAATCAGATCAGCCAGATCCTTTTTTTCGACCACAACCACATCACAAGATGGAGCAGCAGTCGCCCCAAGCAGCGCAGCACGCGGCGGCGTCGGCGGCGGAGACCGCGGGATGGAAGAAGTTCGGCCTCAAGCAGGAGGAGCTGCTGTCCGCCCACGCGAGTAGTGGCGCTGGCTCTGCGCACGCGCTTCCGGTCTCGAAAGGCGCGCTGAAAGCCGCGAAACCCGCCGCGAAAGCGTTGAAAGACGGAGACCAAGACGCGGAGGAAGAGGAGGACAACCCGTTCTCGCAGTACTACGGCATGCTGCTGCACCAGCAGAACATGCTGCAGGACCACGTGCGCACCAGCACATACGAGCGCGCGATGCTCGAGAACGCCGCCGACTTCCGCGACAAGGTGGTGCTGGACGTGGGCACGGGCTCGGGCATCCTCGCGTTCTTCGCGCTCAAGGCTGGCGCCAAGCGCGTGTATGCCGTGGAGCTGAGCGGCATGGCGGATTGCGCACGCGAGATCATGGATCACAACGGGCTGAGCGACCGCGTCGTCGTGATCAAGGGGAAGATGGAGGACGTCGAGCTCCCCGAGCCAGTGGACATTGTGATCTCGGAGCCCATAGGCTTCTTCCTGGTGCACGAGCGCATGCTCGAGACGTTTGTCAACGCCAGCAAGAAGTGGCGCCGCACAGAAAGCCCAAGCTTCAAGATGTTCCCGTCGATCGGCACAATGTTCGTGTCGCCGTTCACAGACGAGACGATCTACCGCGAGCAGATGGGCAAAGTGGCGTTCTGGCAGCAGCGCGACTTTTACGGACTCGACCTCTCGGCGATGCGCGCGCGGGCCGTGGAGAACCATTTCTCGCAGCCCGTGGTGGGCTACTTCCCATCCGAGATGCTGATCGCGAGCGAGCCGGTGACGCACGTGCTCGACTTCAAGGACATCACGAACGACGAGCTCCACACGTTCGACATCCCGTTCCGCTTTGTCATCGACAAGACCGCGATCATGCACGGACTCGGGTGCTGGTTCACGGTGGACTTCATCGGCTCGACGTCGCGCGTGGTGCTGAGCACGGCGCCGGACGAACCGGGCACCCACTGGTACCAGTGCCGCCTGCTGCTGCCCACGCCGATCGCTGTGAACGCGTCGCAGAGCGTCAGCGGCAACCTGCACTTTGTCGCCAACAAGAAGTTCAGCTACGACATCGAGATGGAGGTGCGTCTGGACGGCACGTCCATAGTTGCGCGCAACCTGGTTCGCCTGCACGACCAGATGTACCACTACCTGTATTCAGGAGGTGGCCACAGTTAGCTGAATGAATGAGCTTAACATGACCCTGGAGCAATGTAGGGTTTACCAGGTGCGGAGTGGATATGTTGACTGACTGTATGACAGCACACCCAAAGAGGATAAGAGGGTAAGGGTATACCGGTTTTATGAAATGCAAACACAAAATCAAATCAAATATTAAATAGCGGGCTTACAACAACAAAATGCGACTTCGGTAGATAGGGGCGGGTGAGTAGCAGGGTCTTCATTCTCTCTCTCTTCACACATTCGTGATGTGCTCAATGGCTTTCTTCACGCAGAGGTCGACCTTCGCAAGCTCATCACTGTGCGCAGCTTTCAAGTCGTTCGTGGACATCACCATCGTCATTTCAGGAACGTCCTTGGTCGGCGGGATGCCGACGCCCTCAAAGAGCTCGCCATCAGCACTAAAGCAGCGCTGGTGCGGGATCTCGACGGTCCAGTAGTTTGGAAGGCGGAGCTTGTGAGTCGCCGACAGACTCCCTGCGGTGCGTGCGCCGATGCTGTAGGTGTGCGGTCGCTTTCGCAACGCCAGGCTCAGCAGTTCCGCAGTGCTACAAGATCACAAAAGATATGGTGACAGTTGTAAAATATGAGCTAACAGTGTTAACCGATATGATCATGGGTGATAACATAAGCTTACCCGCGCGTGTACTGGCTCTGGAGCACGACGAGCGGACCGCGATATCGGAACGAGCGCGACGTGTTCGGGATGTAGTACTTCTTTGGCTTGGAGAACCGCTGCATGTCGCCACCACCAGGGAGCTTCTCGTCGATCGAGAACGCCAGCGACGGCTTCGGGCCGGCAAAGTACGACGCCACCGAGAGCGACGAGAGCAGCGAGCCGCCGCCCTGGTTGAACCGCAGGTCCAAAATGAGCCCGTCGATGTCCCCCAGGCTCTTGAGGATCGCTTCGAGCGCCCATCGCATCGACTCGAGGTCATAGATCTCCGGCACCGTCACCTGGCTGCTCTTGTTGCTCTCCATCATCATAACCGTCGCGTCTTGACCCTGACCTTGGCTGCCGGTGCTGCTCCACCCAGGCACGAGCGCATCTACGCGCGGCATGGGGAAATCCACAAAGCCCGTCATCGAGTTCAGCGCGATGTAGCCAATGCGCCACCCGGGACTGGTCTCCGCGTTCAGAATGCCGCACACAAAGTGGTTTGCGATGCGCTTGCCGCCGTCGGTCAGGTGATTGCGCTCAATGACCGACAGCGCCGAGTGCTGGTAGCTCTTCGCGGCTGCCGCGATGGTCGAGAGCTTCTTGCCGCGTGCGACAACGCCACCACCTTGCGACACGCTGAGCGACGGGTCGTTGCAGAGCGAGATGCTTTCTTGAAGTGCGATCCAGAGGTCGTCCTCGCTCGTGGAGCTCTGGATCGCTTCGCCGAAGAGCTGGTGCACGAAGCTCCAGTCCAACTGGCGCAGCGCCATGAACGCGTACCGGTCGCGCATGCCCATCCAGAACGTGCGGAAGTTGAACACCGGGTCGCGCGAGTACGTGATGCGCGCGAAGATCGTGTGCATCATCTCGAGGAAGAGACGCAGTAGGATGCCGTGCAGCGTCATGAGCACCACGAGCGTGCCGCCCAGCAGCGGCATGTGGCGCCGCAGGAAGCTCACGGGCAGGATCGCGAGCGACTCGTAGAGTTCCAGCGGCCACAGGATCAGTCCTTCGAGCAGCGCGTACGGGGCCGTACCCAGAAGTGTCGGGGTCGAGATGTAGGACGACAGCGGCATCGCCGACCAGAGCGACGTCCACAGCGGCAACGGCGACAATGACGACGGCTTGCGCGCGCTATTGCGCATCTTGTAGGGTCGTAAATCGAGCGGATGCGCGCACGAATCGATAGCGCAGACGCAGCGCTTTCACGTGGAGATGGTGGGAGCTCTAGATTCGGTCGAGGTGGAGCGCTAGGTCGTCGCAAAGGTGGCGCTTTTTCGAGTGGGTGCGGCTTTCTCTTTGTGCGTCTTCTTCTTCCTCCTGATTGGCACAACTGAGTATCGTGGCTGAGCTTTTGTTCGGAAGTGCTCACGTGAGGTCGCAGCGTCAAGGCGACCCGTCACGACATATGTTGATTCAGGAAACGACAGGCAGTGACACTCAAAAGACACGTTACGACCCAGCTGAAGACTCAGGTATCAGAGTTTGGCACCGACACGTCACGACTCAGAGTCAGATGTGAAGTTGAAGAAGTACACAAAAGTAAAAAATTAGAGAAAAAATGGGAATCTTATATTCGAGTAATAAAGGGTTCTTATATTTGAGTATTTTGGTGGGGGTGATGGTGGCAACTAGAGTATCAGAAGTAGCTGCTGCAACAGTCTTGGGTAACATCTCCTAATGAACTCTGTTGTTCTGACGCTTTCACATCGTGTCTGTCGACTGCGCGCTCATGAGCTACGCCATCACGTCTTCTTACTCTGTGTCGTGGTTTGCTGGCCGTGAGGTTTCGACACACCAGTGGCACTTCTGGTGCGCTTGGAAAGAAGATCGACTGGAGTACTCTTATCACTACTGGGCTTGGAGAGCTGCTTCTTATGTGGGGCTGTAGCTTGTTTCTTGTTGGCAGTGGCCACGATGAAGCGGGCGTAGTCGGCAGACATGGGCTTGTGGAAATTGTGGTTCATCGTGAGTGGAGTGCGTGAAGTTTGCTCTGGTAGTTGAAGCTCTGGAGCTTGGGTTGTGGAAGGCGAATAGCGGAATGAAAGTCTGACAAACCCAGTCATGCTGATCCGCACCACAATCCTCGGCTCGCTAGACTCCACCCTGTCTCACTACAAGCAGTTCTGTCGCCAGCACCACCAGGAGCTCTTTGTTGCCGATGAATCCTGGTGTGGTTGTGATAAATAGTTGCGATAGGTGAGGACTGGAATGTCAGTCGCATTGAGCTGCTTTGTGCATTGCTGAAGGTCGTTCTCTGCTAATTATTGCCTCTGTGATTGCTGATTGACGTTTGGCGGCGACGTGCTCTGCCTGGATGCGCAAAATGGACAGCCGCCAGCCTTGATAATCAACAGCGAACCATCATTCTTGCATTGAAGTCTCCTCCGATGTGAACCTGAACTTGCTTTGTGCCTCCGTATGTTGCATGAATGATTGCCGAGCGATGCGACCGACAACTTGAAGCGTGTGATGCTATCGGAGATGCCCGTCTCACCCCATCGCTGAATTGCTGCGAAGCGAGGCGGACTGCAATGGGAATGTATGTGCGCCAACAGATTTGATTCCAGCCAAGGCATGAATGATAACGCGGCAGCGTTACGACCTCACTGTATTAGCCTTGGCCTTGGTCTTATTAGTCCTAATTAACTGTTGCGCACCTCGCGTCTTCATTTGCTCTAGCATACTACATCATTGTGATTTGTTTCTTTGCTAGTAGCTTCTTAATCGATTCAACATCACCTATCGCTGCAGATGCAAACAATGCTAATGCCTCGCTGGATACGGCGCCGTTGCCAAATGCACAACACCGAAGGAATTCTGACACCATTTTTTGGTGACGTCCCTCAACTGCGTGCATGAGAGGAGATTTTCCTAGATAGTCCTTCACGTCAACAGCAGCGCCGTTTCGAAGCAGCACTACAGCCCAGCTGACAAGTGGGCGAGTACCTTCAGCGACAAGCGACAACGCCGTTCTTCCAAGAGCGTCCTTCGCGTTGATGTCGACGCCGCGGGAGATGAGATCTGGTGCAACCTCGCTCGCTGCACGTGAACGCGTCATAGACGCTCATTTCGTCCTCCAAGATAGAAGCGTCGTGGTAGATGAGCGGGTCCACAATGTCGATCTTGCCGCACACGAAAGCACTGATTTCCCTAACTGATCTTTGTCATGCACCGACTTGCCGTACTGAAGCAGCACCCTCACACCCTTCGTGTCCCCGCGCTCCACCGCCTCATGCAAGACGAGTGGGTCTTTCAGGTCAAGCTTCTTCAGTCGTCTAGCGTCTCGTCGTTTCTGGAGCCACGCGGTCATGCTTGTCAATCAATGGCGCCAGCCGTTCGGATTGTGTCGCTCGCTGCGCTTGTAGGTCGGAAGACACGGGGGAAGTGGCGCGGGGTGTGCCCTCACGCGGTGCCGCGTCTGCTCCTTCTCCTCGCCCGCGCTGCTGCGCCTGGGGGTGACGAAGCTGCTGGATGCGGCGGCGTATGTCGCCGCCGTCGTCGTCGTCGTCCTTGTTGTCTTTCTCCTTTTCGCTCGGCTCTTGTCCTTCAGCTTTGTGGCACTCACACTTATCAAAGCAAACGGGCGAGTGGGTTTTATGGGTTACACCCATTGGCCTCCACTCCAGCTCACTGCCCGACGAGTACAGTTGAGATAAAGCGCCTGCAAGAACAATATGGCAAAGGCTGTCACGATCCACAGCAACAGCGTGAAAGAAGAGACTCGAAATGCAAACCATCGGCGTGAGGAAATACATTCATTTGGTGGCATTGTATTACTTTTCAGAACTCATCAGGGGCGTCGGCTCGACACTTTCAGCATGGCAGTTGTCGACTGCGAGATCACGAGCTGTCTCCACCACGGTTTCTTGCGCTGCTCGGTGTCTTGCTCTTGCTCTACTGGGTCTTGTTGGCCTGCGCCCGTGATGCTTG
>JAASFI010000442.1:0-27819 GCA_023333705.1 Globisporangium viniferum | reverse complement strand
GTGAGAATGAAAAGCTGTTGTGTTTCTTCCTACTTCCTGCCTCTCTGTTTCTTCTCCAGGGGCGTCCCTTGTGGGTAAGACATGGGGCGTAGGACACAGGTGCGTATCTATGCCGTGCGACACAGATGGTGCCGTGTCTTTACCTCTACTGGATTCTTTTGATTTCTTAACCATACTATTTGAATCTTCAACGAGAGAGCACGCGCTTGCATGCTGCATGCGTACCTCGTGATTGCGCTAAATGTTTACGGACAGTAACTAAAATAACCTAAGAATGAATGTAAATAAAAGTTTACGCTGTTTGACGCTGAGAGTGAAGGTCCATCCTTACACCAAACCCCGAAGCCTCACACCTCTCATTCCTTCATGCGCTAAACAATTTCCGCCCGTGCTCTCGACGCCACGAAGCATTTAGTTCGCGAGAATGATCGCCCGCTGGCGATGGTTGCCTCGGCTCCTCCAAGCGGGAAGAGCGGCTCTCTATCGTCGACTGGCGTCTCTCGTCGGTCCTCGACTCCCTGCCGCGCGTGGATCTGGCGGCATTGTTGTCCACGACGTGCTGTTCTTCCTCGGGACTCTAGTGGTCTTCAAAGACTTTCTCGATTGGATTCGGAGTGCTGCACAGACCTTGGATGTCTGTATCTACATTGTCTCGTGCCCTATCGTGAGTATGCCGTTGTTATCTACATCCTGCGATCATGATGTGTTTTCAATTAATCGATTTGTACTTTGTATGTGTTATATTGGGCTGGAACTCCTCCGAGCTGCTGAACGGGGAGTGACCATGCGTGTCGTAACTGATCGCACGATGGAGACTGCCGATTATCCCATCATTCCGGCTCGCCAGGAACTGGTACGTGTACTTTTTGGTCGATGATGATTGTTGCGGAATGAGTGTATTAACTGGTGTAATGTTATTTAGACGCCAAATGCAAACTTACAGGACATCGACTGTCGCCGTGTGGCTGTTCGCACGATGTATCACAAGGTAAAACGCTCACGCATTGTTTTTATCATGCAGTCGCATGTGGAGATATTCTAACTGTTTTTGTGATTATATTGCTACAGTATGCTTTGATCGATAGTGACACTCTGATTACAGGGTCTTTTAACTGGTCGGGAGCAGCGCACGAGACAAACAAGGAGCATATTCTTGTTCTCGGTGGTCTCTGTCTTCTCCACCATTTCAAAGTTCGCTTCGAATGTGCGTGGCAGCGGTTGGTGCCTTTGCTGCCGCTCGCCACGGTGGATGTGGACGAATAGAGCGAATCAGAGGAAAATGAGTAGGACCTGACTAAAGTATGGACCCCTTCGAATAAACTCCACCCTGGCTGGTGGACACGGCTCCGTCTTTCACAAATTGCAATATGATTAAATGGAAGCAATTGTCCACTCCCAAATTCTCATATACTCCGTATTATAGAGGGTGTAACATGCACCCTACCCCTTACCACATGAAGCACATCGCTCGACGCAGTTTTATCTTGGCTTTTGTATCGGCTCCTGTTCAGTTTATGTGTGCGTTTTACTTTATTAATTGAGAGGAGATAATTCCATGGTGGACGGTCACACCCATCCCTACGACCCATTCGTGGGAATTCAGATTTATGTTTATTAGTGACAAACCCTTAGAAACTGTTAATTAGGATTCATCTTCAATTAAGTGCGTAACGTAACCAGTAACCTCCCATAAAAAGCAGAGAGGCTTTAAGGCATTCCTATTCCGTGCCTCTCAACCCCCGTCCACACCCGCCGCCGCCTCAGAAACCAAGACAAGACGCCGCATTCGTTTGCGTGAGTGCAGTTCAACCCGCTGGCTGCGCTCGTTCGTTCATTCACTCACTCACTCGCGCATTCGCCTTCAGACAGCCGCCCGCCCGCCGAGAGGAACCGCAATGCGCCGCTGCTGAATCGCAACCTCCATTCAGTCCCTCGCGCGCGTCTTCCCTCCCGATCGCTAACAGACCGACCCGCATCCAGCCAGCCATCCACAACTGTCAGCCACCAACCAGATCCACCAGATAGATCCCTCCCATCAAATAGAACAACAAACAAGGCGACTGCTCGAATGACAGGCTCGCACTCGCGTCGCAAGCTTGGCATCACGTCAGTGGCGCTCATCACATACTTTAACGTCAGCGGCGGACCATGGGGCAGCGAGCCGGTGATCGCCGCCTGCGGACCCTTCGTCGGCATCCTCGCAGTCACGATCTTTCCCTGGATCTGGTGCCTGCCCCTCGCGCTCACGTTCGCGGAGCTCTTCACGGCGTTCCCGACAGATGGCAGCTTCTGCAAGTGGGTGGGCGTCGCGTTCGGTCGCCCCATGGGCTTCCAGGTCGGCTTCTGGTCCTGGGTCGCGGGCGTGATCGACAACGCGATCTATCCGTGCCTGATCGTCGACACGATCATGGCGCTGTACGCGGGCGATCTCACCGGCGCGGGCGACGATGACGCGGTCACGCTCACGGTCGTCCAGCGCTTTCTCTTCCGCGCGGTCTTCGCGGTGCTCTTCATGATCCCGACGCTCACGAGCATCAAGATCGTCGGCCACACGCTGCTCGTCATGGGGCTCATGATCTTTCTGCCATTCGCAGTCATGATCGTCATCTCCATCCCGCAGGTGAACCCGTCGAACTGGTTTGTCATCCGCGAAGACGTGAGTATTATTTGTGTTGTTTGCATGGTGGCGTGCGTGCGAAAATGCGAATGCTTATGGATGGATCGCTAACAGTCGTATCGCGATCTTTTTGGGTGCCTTTATAGCGCGATTGGGGGCGACTTCTCAGTGCTCTGTACTGGAACTACAGCGGCTTCGACGCAGCGGGGGCGTACGCAGGCGAGATCCACTCGCCAAAGACCACGTACCCGAGAGCGATGATTCTCTGCGTCATCATGATCGCGTTCACGTACGTTTTGCATGTCGCCAAGTACAATCTTTTTTGGGTGTGTCTGAATTGTGTTGCTAATCCTTCCTCTTCTTTGGATCTCTTGAACAAATGAACAGCTACATTATCCCGTTCATCGCCATCTCCGGTGCCGACAAGCCACACTACACGTCGTGGGACGACGGGTCGTACTCGGTGATCGCGCAGGCCGTCGGCGGCACGTGGCTCTGCGTCTGGATCGTCGTGTCGTCGCTCTTCGGGAACCTCGGATTGTACGTCGCCGAGATGGCGAAAGATGGCTTCCAGCTCGCAGGCATGGCGGACTCGGGGCTCGCACCGCCATTCTTTGCCCAGTAAGTGTTTCATAAGTACGTATGTGATAAAAGGTGGTGGCGATGGTTGTTCTTACATTGTGTCCATTTTTCCATTCTGTTTTGCTTTCCCTCTAGACGTGACGAAGAGAATGGTGTGCCGCGTCGAGCGATCCTGCTGTCGTTCTCGATCGTCGTGTTCATGGGGCTCTTCAACTTTGAGACGATCTTGAGCATCGACAACTTTCTGTCGGCGCTCGCGTCGCTCGTGGAGATGAGCGCGGCCGTGAAGATGCGCTTCTCGCACCCGGAGATTGAGCGGCCCTACCGCGTGAACCTGTCGGACCGCAACCTGGCGATCGCGATGATCCTGCCGTTCATCGTCGGCGTGTTCATCATGATCAACGAGCTGACCAAGTCGTGGGTGAGCTTTGGGCTGAACGTGGGCGTGCTCATCTTTGGCTACGGCTGCCAGCGGTGGATCCAGCGCCATCCGTACCACCAGTACGAGATGATCGAGACGCCGCGTCTGAAGGACCTCACGCTCGAGTACTAATCAAGAAGAAGACGGAGACGAAGCAAACTGGGAGACGCCTGTCCGTCCATCGAATAGAAGAAGCGAGTATGTGCGTGCATATCTGAAAGTATTTGGGTTTCAACTTTGATAATTGGTTTGGCTTTTTGATAGAACAAGAACAACGAGTACCAGCAGCCAGCAACGCAGTGAGGCGTGAAGATGAAAACGAACGTCGACTGACGAAGCGTTGATTTGAGTGTATTTCGCGTTGGAATCTCAACGGATGAATGAGTGTGCACCCGTTTCTCTTTTTTCGTTAGAAAGCGTTGTGGCTCCAGAGGACGACTGCTCAAGATGCATGAACGCGCCTGCTCTCAGTGGATCCTGACCCCACGTTTCCTCCACCACAAACAGCGAGGCACTCCGTGACTGGTTATGCCGCGATCCTTCAGCACCAGAACACTGCAGTCACTGCAAACTCTGAAAGATCTCTCACGAGGCTGCGCGGTCAGTCTTTCAGCTCTCCATTTCTGAATTTCCCCAGCAGTCTTCTCCACACCAGCCAACCAACCACTCCCAAGGCAAACACCAAAGTTCATTAATCGTCAAACCTCACTTGTCACACGATGTTCTTCAAGGTTGGTGCTCTCCTCGCTCTCTGTGCGGCTACGGCGTCTCTCCAGATGCAGTCGGTGGTCGCTGTGGACTACCTCGGCGGCTGGCAGCTGAGTCCTCCGCGCCAGCAGTGCGTCGACATCTGCGTCAACTCGAAGCCGACCCCGTACTGCATCAACAACGACGCCGACTGTCTGACGAAGAAGCAGCGGCCGCGCGACTATGACTACCTGCTGCTGGAGCAGATCTTCATCCCGCAGTTCTGCCGCGACCTGCTCAAGGGCGTGGACTCGACCATCTCGCACCAGAACGTCAACGCGTACCCGAACGGCGTGACGTGCGACCCGGACGCAGCCAAGAAGAATCAGATGACAATCCACGGGCTCTGGCCCAACTACAACACCGGATACGCCGGCTGCTGCAACGTGAGCGACACGGTGAGCAACCACCCGTACCACGCGCTCGAGTTCGCGGTCGAGCACCTGCTGCTGCTCACGGAGATGAAGTACCGCTGGATCGACCCGACGCAGAACAACACGTACTTCAGTCTCTGCGAGATCTACAACCACGAGTACCAGAAGCACGGCGTGTGCTACGGCGCCGCGGGCGACAACTGGGCCTTGGGGGCCGCGATCTACTTCCGCGCGACGCTCAACGCGGCGTCCACGCACTTCTTGGCCACGCGACAGCTCAACGACTGGGCGGACTGCAGCAAGCCGCAGACGACGCTCGCGCAGATCGCGGCGCTGTACCCGAAGAAAGTGCAGGTGCTCTGCTCGGCCGTGGACGGCGTGAACCAGCTCTCGGCCATCCGCACATGCTACGAGAAGCCCGACAAATACGGCAGCATCGGTCCGTTCGTGCACAAGGACTGCGCCGACGCGACCAAGTCGGCCGCGACGGTGCCGTGCGACGGCAGCATCCCCATCACGCTGCTTCCGTACACTGCTCCATAAGGCAAACGCTCCAATGCTAATGCGTAGGATCCGAGTTTCAAGCAGTCAAACAGAGCTGAGCCGTTCATTCATTCACGTACAAAACAGAAAACCAAACTCCAGTTGAAGTTGTGACCTCGTAGCTCCTGACTCATGAGTTCTGAGCCAATGGATCACTCGATGCATTAGTGACCGCACCTGCTACTAACGATCTTATCAACATGTATTATATTATCGACTTCTGTTCCGGCGCTGGCAAGAAGACAAGGTAGGTAGGTGCTCGAGACTCCATGTTCACAATTTCACACCAAAACGCAGAGAGACCCGGACCAGTCGGAGCGACCTGTTCATTCCTAACTCTGAAGCCAAAAGGTGAAGGGGATTTGCTGGGAAGCGTAGAAATCTGAAGAGGCTGGCGATGCGAAACGCATGAACGGCCGAGTGGATCACTCCTCCCAAGAGATCGGCACGTTTACCATTTCAAGTGACCTCCCGACGGATCGAAGAGCTAAAAGTTGATTCCTCTCGACCAGAGGACTGGCTGCAGGAGATGAGGATCTGTCCATTGATACAATCACCTGAAGAGCAACTCGAGATCTCTGGCAGCGACAGACAAACGCCTATGTCTATGGAGTGAAAATCGCAGCACTCTCTGGATCGGAAGCAATCGCCATGGACGTCTAAAGATCAATCGGAGGCGCACGAAAAGCTTCACAACCAAAGTCCACAAAGTTGTCCAGCGAGCATGGGGATCACCAAAATGATGGGCGTAAACGTATGTTGTTTGGTAGTTCGTGTTCCATATTTTCCATATAATCCACCTGTTTGCGGGGATGGGCGATATCATACTATGCTGTTAAACAGGTTATCTCCCTGCCTCAACCAACACTCTCGCCACCGTCATTTCTACACTCGACAAAGCGAGAGACACACACAGTCACTGTCAGTTATTCCCACACAAGACGGACGACACACAGGAAGGCATGATGAACTGGATGAACTGGCCCGTACTCCCGAACGCCAGCGCGTCGCCACTCGCGTCGCTCGAGAGCGTGCTGGCGGGCGCGTGGGACGCCGACCTGCTGAGCGAAGTGACCGCGCTGCTGCAGCCGCACGAGGCGAATGCGGCGACGACCAGCGATGACGACGACGACGACGACGACGACGACGAGGACGATGACGATGACGATGACGAGGACGACCGGATAAACGACAGCGACCTGGCGATCCTCAACCAGCTTCTCGCCGCGCAGAACGACACGGCTCACTGCCAGCAGCAGCACCAGTCGATCGAGCCTGCAATAGCGCCTGCACAACCAACTCCATCGAATGCAAACACTAAAGGCCGGAACACAGCGAAGAGAGCGCGAAAGGAGCAGTCGACATCAGACTCTACAGCAGCAGTTGTAGACGAAGAGGTGCAGTTCGCGGGCCGCACGACCCGCGAACGCCGGAAAGAGGAGCTCGTGTACTTGCGCGCCAAGGCGGTCGAGCTGGAGGCAAAGCTCAAGCAGCACAAGGACCGGCTTCTGCAGGGCAGTGGGGGCACACATCAGCAGCAGCAATTGACTCGCTCGGGACCGTCGCGATACGCTGCGCTGTGGATGAAACTCGCCAAGCGGCAGGAGGAGGAGCGGCGGCAGGCGCAGGCGGAGAACGCCAAGCTGCGGCAGCTGGTGGTCGCGCAAGTGCGGCTCGCGCGGAGTCTCGACCGCGTGCTCCGCAAGCGCATGGTGCGTATCCTCAGACCAGGAGGGCATGTGCGGTTGAATGGCTCTACAGTACCTAACATTTGCATGTGTGTGTATTCTGTGCCAATGTGATAGAGACAGAAAACGCCCGAGCTGATTAGCGACGGCAGTACAGTCGACGACCACCAAAAAGTCCACAACTCTAGCTGAGCCTGTGCAAAGCGAAGCGTCATCGTTTATATAGTCAGTCAGTCATCCAAGAAGAAAGGACTGGGAACCCCACGGGCGCGCGTCTGGGTACACAAGTCGGCTGTCGACAGCTTCCTGCATTTCCCCCCAGCCGACAGATCGCCGAAGTGGGGGGGGAGAAAGTCATGAGAGCGAAGCCGCGTCAGAAAGCCGAAAGGTCGAGCCAAAGCTCTCGCTGAGCGTGCAGTTGGGTGGGCTGTATAATAGCAAGTGCTGAGCGCCTCTAGACAGTCGTTCGCGATGGCATTCAGCGGCGGATTGACAGTGTGAATGGCCCCGAGTGGATCCGAGCCGACTCGCAAGTTTCGTTGACCGTTGTTATTGATTACGGTTGAGCGTGTCCGAAAACGAAAGCTAATCAATCCCACACTCTCAAATATTCTATTCAAGAGGCTAGTTTTAATACTCGTTGTATCAGCTCCTTTGAAATCAGGACTCAGTTATCAAAGGCAGTATGCCAAACGACAGGATCCACTTTTTTGTCCTTCCAAACAACCCCTGACGAAAGTCAAACTGCCCAAAATGCAGCAGCACCCGTGGGGGGAGCACGCGGACGCGCTGCTGCTGCACGAAGTGGCATCGCTGCTCAGCCCCAGCGGCGGCGGCACCAGTGTCAGTGGTACCAGTGGCGGCAGTGCGCTTTTTGCGGCCGCGAGCTCCTTGCAACAGCCACGACAGTCGTCCGACGCAGCAGCAAACAGCTCCGGCCACGTGGACGCCGACCAGGACCTCGCGCAGCTCAACGCGCTGCTGGACGCACAGCTGAAGCGCCCGTTTCCGAGGCGACCCGAAGTACGCGCTGATCTGACATTACCGAGCCGCATACCAGTACCGACGGTTGCTGCTGCGCTCGATGCCCACCCACCCCCACCTCCGTCACTGCTGGAAGTGCCGCTCACGAGTGCCAAGCAGGGGGCGAAGACCACGCGCGAGCGGCAGAAGGAGGAGCTGACGCTGCTGCGCGCGCAGGCGGCGGAGCTGGAGGCGCAACTGGAGAGCCACAAGCAGCTGCATCGAGAGATCGCGGCGTCAGCACCAGTAGCGACACAAAGGGGCGATACTGATGGCAATGAAGGCGGCGAACCGACGTCGTGGTGGGCGAGGGCCGCGATGCACCAACTGGAAGAGAAAAGCCGCGCCGAAGCGGAGAACAGTCGACTGCGCGACATGGCGCTCGGCCAGCTGCGGCTCGCGAAAAGCCTCGAGAAAGTGCTCGAGAAGCGTCGGGTAAGCGCGTATGTATTATATTATTTTTCTTTTGCTTCGCTCGGCATCTACTAATGAGTGTGTGTGTGTGTGTGTGTGTTCGCTCCTGTTGTTGCATCAGATGTGGGAAGAAGTGGCGCAGCCGACGATTGTCAAGCGATCTCGCTCCCATAGCGGCAGTAGCGCCCCTGAGAGCGCCGATGGGAATGATAATGAAGAGGCGGAGGACTCAGAGGACGCGGCGATCTTCGCGAGCCTAAAGGCCTCGATCAACTCCCGCGCTGCTAACGACGACGTAGACGCACTCCTTAGAGCCCACGGGCTGGATGCCATCGTGAAAGACTCGGTGGCGACTGACATCAAACATGACGACGACGAGCAGCGCATGCACCTGGACTTCAAGGTCGTCAAGCTGTACCCGTTCGGGTACCGTGAGGTCAACGCCGTCGCGTGGCAAATAGCCCAGCGCGAACTGATCAACCAAGGCCAGCACGGCAACGGCAGACTGCTCGAGAACACAGATCACTTGGTGGTGATGAAGCTCCACGTCACGCCCAAGCCCAACATGCCGCTGACGCTGCGCTCCGTGTTCAGGTGCGTCTCGGAGACCGACCGCGTGGTGTACTTATACGAAACCCAGGCCGAGAGCGCCGCCTCGAGTACTGGCAGCGAGCACCAGGCCTTCCCGGCGCTCAGCTACCGCGAGAGGGGCTGGCTGACCATGGCCCCCATCAGCGTGCCGAACGTGTCGGCGGCGACCATCACCAAGCTCTTCACTCGCCTCACGCCCACATTTGCCCCTGCTGTGACGACGACAGCAATAGGAGGCTCCCAGTCATCATCAGGAGCTCAGACGACGCAGATGACTGGCTCGGGGGTGCTCACAGATCTGCTCATCGCGCTGCACTTGCAGAGCGTGCGCAGGTCCCACGAGACGATGCAGGATCTGCTGATGGACAACCACGTCGCCTCCAAGTTGTCCGCTTCTTGTCAGAGCAGTAGTAGTACCAGTTAGAGTTAGAAACCAAAGTTAAGACCAGTTCAATAGGACAAACACGTGTGCAGTACAGAGGTGAACATTGTACACTGGGGGACGTATATTGTGCTGGGGGACTATTATATAGGGGTCGTCATCGTATTGGGGCGTCTCGCATCGCGTCAGTATCTAAGCTGACGTGACGTGGGGCTATCGGTCTCTAACTGGCTCAACTCGCGGCTTCTCGAAGCTGGAAATTGAACATTTAACTGGTCACAGTGGCGGTTGTGGCCGCTGGGTCCTTCGTCTTCCACGCTTTCGTGAGCTCTGCCGCCTCGCCTGCGTAGCCGAGCAGTTTGGCCTCGAGTCCGGCAAACGGCATCTTCTCGACCGGCTCCACCGTGAAGAGCTTCTCGTAATAAATATCTTTGCCGTAGCAGCGCTTGTAGTCCGGGTAGTACCGCCCGCCGTTCGCGCCGCGCACGTCGTACTCTTCCACGGGGATCGAGGCGATCTTGAAATCCTGCACGTGCTCCCACACGATCCGGTGGTTCTCGCTCGACAGTTTCTCCTGGTTACGGTGCAGAAACATGATCTCGTTGTTCGTGTCATGCTGCACCATCGTGACGCCGCAGAACACGTTCTTGTCCGGAAGCTTGCGGCCAGCGGCCCCTGGCGGCATCTGGATCATGTAAAACTTGCTGTTCGTCTTCATCCACGCAAAGCGGAACAGGTCCTTATCGCCCCACACGAGCCGCAGGTTCTCGATCAGCTGCGGGTGCACGGCGTAGTACATCATCACGTTCATGGCTTTCAGGTGGCGTCTTCGATCGATCATCACCTGGCCGCTCTCCTGCTCGAACGTGTCCACAAAGTCCAGGTCAAAGACGTCCCAAACGAAACTGCGCGGCTGGATGTTGAAAATCGTCTTCTTCGCGCGCCAGAAGTCGGGCCAGAAGATCGCGCCGTTCTCCTTGAACTCTGCGGTCGAGAAGAGGAACGTCGGGTCCTTCACGGCAAAGTTGTCCGAGTCGAGCAATAGCACCTGGTCGAACGCGCTGTAGAAGACCGCGTACATCTTCGTGTAGAACTTGGTGGCGCGCACGTCCTTGATCTCGCGCAGGAACGCGCCGTACTCGTGCGCAAGCGTCTGCAGGATCGGGTGCAGCACGTTCGTCTCGGACGCGATGTACCAGAGCTCGATGGGGAGCGTGCACCCCATGGCGCGCAGCGACTTGATGGACGCGAACACGCTCTCGAAGAGCTTCTCGTAGACCACGAGCGCGATACCGCGCGAGAACGACACGGACTGCGCGGCCTGCATGGCCGCTGACATGTCGGTCACGCCCGTGAGCGCCTGGTCGTTCACGAGCTCCTCCTGGCACTTCTCGTACGTGAAATTCGGATCGTGCTCGTAGAGCGGGGCTTTGTGGCCGTACTCGAGCATCTCGCGAAAGTCCGCGCACTTGAAGCGCACCCCCGGACGCAGAGAGTCGCAGTGCATCTTAAGTACGCGCTGGATCTCGCCGCTGTCCCTGTGGCGGATCTCGCAGAAGCCGCTGATGCCGTCGGGGATCTCGTCGCTGCACGTCTTCGCCTCCTGCGCCTCGACCGCGCCGTCGGGCGAGCACTCGGACGTGCGGCGCCAGGCCACGCACTCGTACTTGGAGAGGTCTTCGCCGAGCGCGTGCCAGCGGTCGTTCACGGAGATCTTGACGGTCGGCGCCGGCGCGGGCGTTGAAACAATAGCAGCAGCAGCGAGCGGCGCGACAGACGAGTCCTCCTGCTTGTTGTTGCTGAGCAGCGTCTGCGTGTCGTCTTCGCGGCGCAGGTGGGTGGTTGAGTCCGCGTTGTTGTTTGTGGCTAAAGCGTCGTCACTCGCGTGCTGAGCAAGCGGCGCGTTGGGGTCATGGCGCTGGATGAGCGACGCGACCGAGATGAGGCCGAACGCGCAGCTGAGCACGATGAGCACGAAGAACACGTAGAGTCTGTTCTGCCACTGGCGGCCGGCGGTTCCGTCGGGCTGCGAGGGCGTTCGCGTTCGCTTCATGCTGCCAGATCCGCTCTTGAGGTCGTGCGCCTGCGGCGGCTTCTCGGGCCGCACGGCTGCGTTGCGCTCGGTGCACGGCAATGACATGGCAGTGCGCACAATGAGCAAGTCCAGCAAGTGAGAGACAAGCAAGCAAGTGAGAGGCAAACAAGATGCAAACAAGATGCAAACCAAGATGCAAGCAAACAAGTCCAGCAAGTTGTGTGGCTTGCGCGTCGACTTAGCGAGTGAGCGCGACTGTTTGTGCTGCTTGGGCTTTCTCAGCTGCTGCTTCGGGTCAGTCGGTGCGTTTGTTTTATGATTGAGAGCGAGCGAGCACATCCTGCATCTGCAAACCCAAAATGGCTCGACCCCTACCCCTTGCTTCAGAAATTGCCAAGCCGCAAGATTTCAGCGAATCATATCGCTTCAGCAAAAATTCAGCCAATCACCGTAATCACAGAGACGGTTTTTTGAACACCAGCAAGTCGCACGCTTGGCTGGCATCAGCACAAAAAATAGGGGCAGAAAAAGGGATTTAACCTCTACAACTTGATTCCATGCCTGCCAACTCCGCATGTCCCAAAGCTTTTTCTGCATGTTTCACCCTTTGAAACTTGATATTCAGACTCGAAAGATTTTTACACCATCGAATCATTTTCATTCTCGAGAATGCAGCAGAGCTGGGATTGTGAACAGCCAACAAAACAACAGGTTGGCAACAACCGACAACCAAACAATCCCAACAATAACATTCTTGAGTACAGACTGTCGACGCCAGCACTGTCAGCCATCCACAGAAGCGATCACCACCTGGCGAAAAGGCAGAACACCAGCGCGCACGCGCACTCGACTGCTGTTTGTATTGTCTTGCAAAAGTGAACTGGGCTTTGGCGAATATGAATACGACTGGGATATGACTGTAACTTGACTGGTTGTGGCGTTCTGTCGCAGCAATACTCATCAGGTCAAAGCGATCTTTTCGCTCCTTTTCATGACCGGCTAATAAACGGACGTGGCGTCGGTTGGTCGCTGGAACTTTCTCACCCGCTCGCTGTAACTGGCTGCTGGCTGGTGTACGAGTTCTATTTTTAGCGTGAAACGGCGTCTGTGGGTGGATTTTTTTGCTGGTTACGCACTGGCGTCCACAACCGAAAACCGGCTGGCACCATGGTGTGTTCATGCTGTGCTCCGTCCCTTTACATCCAGTGTGTCTTTTTGTGTGGCGCGCGCTCAGGAGAACAAAAGATTGTTTGGGTTGTGTCGATTTTATCTGGCTGGCGACTTAAGAGACTTGTCAGTAAGGTTGCAAAGTAGCCTTCGATCAATCAATGGCTCGGAGGACGTTGCAGGGTTCATTGTGGGTGCTGTGGATAACACAGCAAAGCCGCATGCTGAGCTTGATTGGGTTGAGATTCGCTTGTGTGGATCACCACCACGCACTGATTTTCACTCACAAGCATTTGGGTTCTGACAGAAAGCGGTCTTGGCGCATTTGTGGGTTCACTCGCTGACACCAATTCGCGTTGAAGTTTCTTGCGCGGTGAAAATCATTTCATCACTTGCATCCGTAGGAGCAAGATAAACACAGTGTTTTGATCGACTGGGTCTGGATGCGAACAGCTGCAGTGTGTTGATTTAAGACAGAATAGTCGCTGCAAGTACTGAATTAATACACATATCTTGACGTTCAGACACTGCATGTAGTAATGTTTCTGAGGTGTTGGATCAATGCAAAATTGACGTTGTCAGCATTGCATTTGCGCACTCCAATGTACTCAGGAAGCAAGAGAGAACAACGATAGCGAACGTCGCACATTGCAGACCGTAGGCGGTTGTTGCAGTTGGCAACCAGAGAGGTTCGAATGTTCACATTCGCAACCTCAGTCAGTCCGACCACTGGTCCAGTCCATCCATCCTCGTCCGTCTAGCCAACCACTTTACATGTATGTTGCTCGTGTCAACACTGTACTGTACTCCATCGTTTGTATTGCATTTGTCCATCGTGTGTCATCGACAACAGCAGAGACAAGCGTTGTTGTGACCGACGATCTCCTTTCAATCGTCCGTTGCTGTCAACACGACGCTGCTCCAAAGAACTCCGCAGCAGGAACTCGTGTCATCGCCCTCAAGAGCTCGTTGCTGTCGCTCTCAAATTGGTGCTCGGATCGCAAGCAGCTCGTCCGACCGTTAGTTTCCTCTTCAACCCATGGATCGTGCTTTCTGCACTTTAGTGAGCAGCTCCTGCTTCTCTTTCGCAAAAGTGTCGAGGACGCAAGGTACTTTCGCCTTTCACTATCACTAGACGCAGTTTAATTTAGGTCTGCCGATAAGCCTTCTTGATTTTATGTCAGTTTCTCAAAATTCAAACTAGAGAGACTCAGCTGTATTTTCATTCTGAGTCCATTTGAGTGGCATGAGTGTTGGTCTGAGTCCCCAACTCAGTCAGCCGGCGAAGTGCGCAATTCGCTCGAAAAGCGTGAACGGATCGAAATGGTTGCTGAATCCTGTGAAGCCGCTGAAGCCACATGCGCTCTCTATGAGCCCACAAGTACCCACCATCTCCCCGCGCAACCTCTACCATTCGAGGCCTACGTGACGCAAAAGTCCCGGCGCAGCGGGGATCCGGACTCTGCGGTGGGCTACTACGTCTCGTTCCGGCTGCTCCACGCGCTCAACGCGCGCTCTCCTCCGTCGGAGCAAGTCGCGAATGGCGCGCTCCATCCAGTTATTCAAGTAAGCGGCAACGCGAGAATGTTCAAAAAAGCGTCGTTTGCAGTTCACGAGCGCGTGGACGAGATTCTGATCGCTGCGAGTGATGCAGAACGCCCAGCGACGCTCGAGAGAAGCGAGCTCGTGCGTCTTCGCCAAGTCGCAAAGCACGCCAACCAAGCAACATTCTGCGAACGCCTGAAGCGGATCGTCCCAAATGGCGGTAGACTGCTGCACAAAATCCAAGAAGAGCTGGAAGCTGCCATCGCAAGGTACGCTCTTGATGAAACGAATCACAATGCTGCCCTGAAGGACGCTGAAGCCGACACTGCGGCGGTCGTTGAGATCGTGGACCACTGCGCAACGGCAATTTTTTCCCCAACCGACCCGTCAGCTACTACTGCAAGGAGAAGATCGTCATCGTCAAGATCATCGTCGCTTCCCAGACCAGCACATCCACGTTTCGCAGTGCTGCAAATCCTGAACGCCACAGTCGACAGCATCCGAAGCGACACGAGCGTGCATCGCGCGTACGAGATCTGGCAAAAGTACCCTCTTCGCTTTGCCGCCTACCGCGCGTTCTTCAAGAACGACCACACGCAGTTAGCGACCGAGATCGCGCGCAACTGCGTGGACAAGCACACGAAGAAAGAGATCCGCAAGTGGATCCGCGCCAAGATCGGCGCGATCCCAGCTTGTAACAGTCCACGCAACGATGGTGGCCGAGAGCTTCCCAACACCAAGGAGAAAGGTCGGAAACCGTTGAAGCAAAGCGCGTTCTTCAACTGGGAGCTGCGTCAATTGGCGCTCGCGGCGGCTGCGCTCACTGTGTACGGCGAGCACGTGCTCTCGGCGCTCTACGATGCGAACACGATGGAGTCGCTCAGGGACATCCCGCTGGTCTCGGACGACGTGCGCGACGCCCGCAAGCAGAAAGAGTGTCTGCAGCGCGCTCTAGCGACGCACAGTATCGTGCGGATAACTGAAGAGGGAGGCGGAGTTTTCCACGCGGCCCACTACCTGCCGCTGGACCTCTCGATCCAGTGGAACAACGCACTCCCGCCCGAATCCCGGCTCAGTGCGGACACCCTACGCTCGATTCTGAACCGCCAGTGTAACTTGAAAGCAGTCCCTACACGAGTGAACATCAAGGACCACCGCAAGGTGGAGCACTTCATCGCCGCGTTCATCAAGTACGGGTCTGTCAGGAAGGGCAAGTGCGCGACGTGGCTCGAGTGGCGAAACACGAAAGACCGACTCGACCAGATCGCCAGGCGCGTGCAGTCGTTCGAGCTGCGCGACGCGTTCCTCAGAGCCAATGGACTGGAGCTCTACGCGCTGATTGGTCGCACTTTCCAGCAAATTGAGACGGAGTTTGTCGACCGAGGCTACGAATTTGGGAAAATCTGGGATCGACAGGAGGTTGAGGAAACAAGAGACGACGCTCGAGTGTCGTCGCATCCGCTTCTTCGACACCACGCAAACGACCTTTTGTGCGCGCGAGTGGCAAGTCCGCCGACGGTGCACCATTGCGCAATTGACTGTTTGAAAAGTGAGCTTTTCTCGACTTGAAAGGTGAAATGAGCCTTCCTGCTGTTCTCTCTCTCGGGCCAGGCTAAAGAGCCCTAACTTGGTCAGCTAGCGACCGAGATCTCGCTGAGCTTCAACGCCAAGCGCGAAGACATTACCGCAATTGGATCGACACGACGATCAGATCCAGTCCTGAGTATGCGTCAATGCGCGCGCCAAAGAAACAAAGTGGCTCGACATACAGCAAAGTGTTTTTGAAGACATTGCGGTACCTGGCGCTGGTGGCTGCTGCGCTCGTGGTGTATGGCGAAGAGGAGCTGTCCGCCCGATGTGACGAGAAAGCGATGGCGAGGTGGAAGAACATTGCGTTGGTGTCGGACGAAGTCCGCAACTTCCCAGAGCAGAAGAAGTGCCTGCGACTGTCCAAAGTCGACCGCTCGGCACGTGTGTCGAAAGAGTTCCCAGATCAGCCCGGACTCGTCACTGAAGAGCTCGCGAAGATGTACCACGCAGCGCATTACGTACCTCTCGACCTCGTGGTCCAGCGGGGCAGCAAGCTCGCCCCTGAAAACCGTCTCAGCACAGAGAACATGAGCTATATTTTCAACCAGCAATGCAACCTCAAGGCTGTTCCCGCACGAGTGAACCAGAAAGACCACCGCAAAGTTGAGCTTCTCGTCGCAGAGGTCATCAGAGACGGCTGTTTGTCAAAGTACAAGTGTAAGACATGGCTTGAATGCCGACAAGTCGTGGACCGACTCATCGAGATCGCCAGAAAAGTGCAGTCACGAGAGATCCGCGACGCGCTCATCAAGGCCGACGCACGCGAAGACGGACGCGAGTTCTACACGCTCGTCGGTCGGACTTTCCAGCAGATCGAGAAAGAGTTTGCTGCAAGCGGCTTCAATTTTGGGAAGATCTGGGGCCGAGAGGAAGAAGACGATGCCGTGACCGTCAAAGCCGAGGCGGTACTTTCGCAGGTTGCCGAGCTAGACCGAGTTTAGCTCCCGAGCTCATAACCAGATGATACAAGAATTGATTGTTGAGCTTGTTCCCATAAGTGTTCCGTGTTGGTTTGGTTGGTCCTGGGTTAATAGATATGGTTGGTGGTAGGTCGTCCTTGTCTACTGTACGGAATCGCCTGTTGCTGTTCCTCCTGCTCTCGCTTCATGCGCTGCGTTCGCACGTGAAAAGCTGGGAGAACTCGGCCTCGATCTCGCTCACGAGCCCCTCGAAGATCGCTTCGTGAGCCGCGGACTTTTGATTCTGCGTTTGAATCTGGTTCGGCTGGTTCTGGTTCTGCTCAACGTGTGGCTCCGTCTCAAGCAGCTTCCTCTTGGCTACCTGGACTTCAATGGACGGCACTGTTGCGGATTTACTTGGTGACGGTACTGGCGACTCTGGCTCAGTCTTGCTGATAGGTGGTTCTGTTCGCTGTACTGACTCCACCTCCAGCTGCGTTCTTCTACTTGAAGTGATGCTGCTGTTGTTGTTGTTGTTGCTGTTGCTGTTGCTGTGGTGATGGTAATGGTGGTGATGAATCTCCTCGTCTTCCGGCGACTCGACGGAGATCGTGGCTTTCACGGTGTTGCCGCACTCGCAGTCGCCCACGATGCGGCTGTTCTCGTCCATGAGGTACTTGATGAGCGCGGTCTTGGCCTGGTTCTCGGCCATCAGCGCGGCCACTTGGCGCTCGAGGTCTAGCTGCTTGGCTTTCCACTCGTCCTCTCTCTTCTGATTCCCATCACTCTGATTCGTATGGTCCTCAATCTCCTTCGCGAACCGCACCACCTTAGTCTCCTTGGGTGGCGTGAACGCCTCGGACGCGTTGCTTGTGGTCTCGCGCGAGTCGTGCGACCTGAGCTCGACGTAGAAGCGGCTCGCGAGCTCCTCCGCGTTGATCTCGTAGCTGATCTCGCTATTGCTGGTGGTCGGGATCGTGGTGGTCGACGCCTCGTTGAGCAGCAGAATCTTCTTGTTCATGAGCGCGGACGAGAGCTGCGCGTTCGCGCGGATCGCCCGGCGCAGTTCGCTCGGTTTGCTGTGTCTGCTGGACGTCGGGGATCGGCTGCTGCTGCTAAGGCTCGAGCGTCGTCTCGTGGCTCTCGTGGGAATGACGACCTTGGGGACATTGGGGCTAGTACCCTCCTGGTCCTGATGCTTTGCCGTTCGACTCATCGACCGGCGGCGAGGCAACGCCACGAGCTCAATCTGTCGGACCACCGGCGGGTTCGCTGCTGAGTTGCTGGTACTCTTGTTGTCATTGACAGCGCTGGTGGCGAGCATCGTGCGCTTCCGATTGCGCCACGAGGACGCTATTGCCGCCTGCGGCAGGAAGTGCAGACTATCCATAAAGAGGCTGAAGCTCGACTGCGGCGCGTAGAGCCCGCCACTTGTGGCTAGAAGCACTGGATGCGAGATACTGCCATTGCTGGCATTGCTGCTGCTGGCGTTGATGCTATAGGGAGCCAGAAGCCTGTCAAAGCGCTCGACGACGTCGACCGAGAAGCCTGTGAGCAGCGAGCGATAGCGACTCTTCCTGTTCGTCTACGAGGCATTAATAAGAAAACAGAGAGAGAGAGAGACACACACAAGCGTCACACGTTCGCCCCAACATACTCACACGTAAGGGAACGCCCATAGTCACATACCCCATAGACTTTAAGCTGGAGCTGCTGCTGGGGCTTGAGTGCTCCGCCGTCGCCACTATTCGGCTTGCGCTGCGCCGCCTTGGCGTGGAACGGGATGCGCTGGTAGAAGTCGGCGAATTTGGACGACCGCCCCGGTGACGAGGGCGATCGGGAGGACGAGGAAGGCGACCGAGACGACGAGAGAGAGAGCAGCGCGATGAGCGACATGCTGGTTTGTGTTGCGCGCCGCGCTTTGCCTTCTGGTTGATGCGCTGGGCTGGACCTGCGGGCGGGCAGCACGCGGTGGTATCTAGTCCGCGTAGCTCTTCGCGTGATAAGCTGCGCAGTGGCGGATCTGGGCGCTAAATAAAGCAATCACGACCGAAGGAGCCAAACAGACCCACCTGAGCGCGTTTGTTGCTGGATACTGCGGGTGCTGCGGCTTTAAAATGGCATGACTGCAGCAGCAGCAACAGCAACAGCGCTGGCTTCGACTATACGAGGAGCGCAGCACCAGGCGGTCCGTCGAACGACCGCGCAGGACGGACGACAGCACAGCGCTGTTGCAATAGAGCGCACAGCGGTACATGTTCACATTTCCCACCTGTAACCCCATTTGTTAGCAACAACAGGTTCATTCTCAGATTATTCTCAGATTAGATTCTCAGATTTCTATTGTTCGTTGCGCCTGTTGTGAACTGGCCTTCTGGTTGGGGGGAGAGAAAGGTCCGACCCTGATACTGTACTCTAGATCTGGCTGGCTTCAGGATGGATAATATTGGCGCTGTTTGGTTCTATTGAACCAATTGACAGCCAATTTGCGGACGTCCAGCATGGTGATTTTCTCTCTTTCTTGAAGGTCCCGAGCGTTGCTCTCAAAAGTCTAAAGACGGACTTGACGTCTCGCTGCAGGCGGCCGACAGACGCTGATTGATTAATCCCTCGTGCTCTTCCACGACCCACAGCTCAGCTGAGAGGTGCTATCATACCTGTCGGAGCTTCTCGGACGCGACCAGTGCACTCACAGAGCAGATCAGGTCTCAGAGTGCTAAGGTGGGCAACAATGGTGAGGCGCCTGCCTGCCTATCTGCCTGCGGTGCAGCACCAACAATATAGTCACTGGATGGGGTGAGGTGAGGTCTTCCGAGCGCTCTAACAGATCGAGAAGCGTTGGCTGTCCTGGGCCACGCGAGTCTCTCAACGCGAGACGGACACAGTCCCATCAAATTCGGTACACTGGAGCGTGGCCGCCGGTCCAAAGCTGCAGCTTCCGGGCGTGTAGCTCTTCACGTGTGAAGCGATCTGCGCCACGGCACAGCATGAGCAGAAGAGCGAGGACAGGACGTCGACGACGATGTTGCCCGGGATGCTAAAGCGCGTGCGAGTGGCCACGCGCAGAAAGCTCATTTAACTGACGTAGGCGACGGCCCAGATGAAGCTCGCGATCCGCGCGGGTGTGTAGATCGCTGGCTGCTCCGCGACCACGGCCGTGGTTCGGTCGTAGTCGCTGCTGTAGCTGGTCGTGGTCATCGTGAAGACGCCGCCGCTGTCCTCGTCGTTCCCGGTTTGGAACAGCATGATCATGTACACGACGTTGAGCAGGTGAAACGCGAGCTAGAGTGCGAGGAACGAGAAGAGCGTGAGCGCGTAAGACGAGATCTGCACGAGCGACACGCACGTGCAGCACCACGTCATGTAGCAGTTGGGGATGAGATGCTCGAAGCAGGAGAATAGGCTGAGCTGCTACTCGCCCGTCATGACGTCGGTCGCAGCGGCGGTGCTGACTTTGGTAGCTGCAGCCGCAGGCCCGAGGGTGGTCTTGGACAGCGGCCGAGCCATCGTGTGCTTGCTTTCCTGTTGGTGATGGAAAATGGGAGGTGTACTGGCTGGAGATCAACTACTACTGAGAAAAGAAATTGGGAAATGAGAAATGGTGATCGAGGATATCAGAGACCGGGAAGGTCCGGGCTTCGAGGGTTACTATGTAGACAACTCAGGTTTTTAGCGAGACCTGGTACTCTCGAACCAAGGATCGACCGATAGCGTGGACATCTACCATCACAAAAGTCCGATGGTAGTGGTGGAAACTGGTTTGCAAGTGGATGATGGATGGATGGAAAAAGAGGAAGATTGATTATCTGATTTGTTTCATTCTTCCGAGGGCGATTCACGCCCTCAATCAGCTTCACGGCTGCCACCCTCATACCGTATGAGATTTGTGAGTCGGGAACCTGTGAGCCACCCATCCATCCACTCACACGCCAATCGAATGCATCGCCTGGTGCGGCAATTCAGAACCACCTTTATCACTGCCAGCAGCAGCTGTGAAGTCCTTGGTACAATCCCCACGAAGCTGCTTCTGCGCGTGGAGGAACTTGGCGATCTTGTCCTGCTGCACCTGCCTCATGATCGCGTTGAGCGCGTAGATCTCGGCACGCCGCCGGTTCTTGAGCTGGTTCGTGCGCTCCTTCTTCAGCTTCTCGCTCTCGAGCTTCTTCTGACGCACCTTCTCGAGCTCGTGCTTCTTCTCGAGTTCCGACCGCTTGTGGTCGATCACGCGCCTCTGGGCTCGCTTCGCGAGGTCCTGCTCTGTGGTGGTCGGTGCACATGCAGCAGCTCCTGTTGGTAGTATCTGGTTGTTGTTTGGTTCAGCTGCTGTGAGTTGCTGCTGCTGCTGGCCGTCGCTAGTCGAGCTCGATGCACTCTCGATCGAGGTCTCCGAGTCCGAGTGCTGGAACCGTTTGAGCAAATCAGAGGAGGACGAGCTCGTGTGCGGGCTTCGGATCGCGCGGTAGGCCGCGCCGCAGGGAAAGTCTGTGGAACCAACAAGCACAAACACAAACAAGGACGAACTTGGTTCTTAGCCACAGGTTGAATCTGGGTCGAAAGTGGGTGAACCCACCGTCGTCGAGCTTGAGGGCGAACTCGGGCAGCGTGCCTTCTTGGTCTTCGCTCTGCACCATGACGCCCCGTTCTCTGTGTGGGGTGTTGACTCGGTCACCTGCGCCTTCAAGCACAGTGCCAAGAGAGCCACTCGCACAATCCACAAATGTCTAATTGCAGAGAAGAGACTCACTTGTTCTCACCTCATTGGCTGCTCCAGAGCTCTGCGCCGCTCACAATCAACAGAATTAGACTCCTCCCTGTTTGAACATTTCTATTTAAACGCCAACTCTCTCTTCTGGGTCCCATATCCTGTCTCTTTTTCACATTGTCACAATGATTCTCTGCATAGACTCTTTGACCACCGTGTCTTCCTCTCTTTACTGCTGCTGTTTTTGTTGCTGGTGGCGCAAGACTTGGGCTGGGAGAAGCAGCTGAGGACCTCCGGGTGGTTTTACTGCTTTTGGTTCAACATCGGCAGCCTTTGGCACCCAGACCTTCTCTTTGCCTGTCACCGCCGCCGCCGCCGGCTTCTTGCCCTTCGGCGTCTGCTGCTTGCTGCGCGAGGTCTTCTTCTTTTGCTCCTCTGACACGACAACAGACACGCCGGCTTCAGTGGTCGAGACCACAGTTGTCTTCGCGGTAGTAACAGTCACTTGGGTCTTCTTGGAAGCCTTTGTCGTCGCGGCAGTGGCCAGCGTCGGGTACTCGTCTTCTGAGAGCTTTGGCTCGGTAGGAGGAACTGGAGGCAGAGCATATTGCTGAGTTCCAGTGTTCACTATGTACGTCTGCGCGCCTGAAGGTGGTGGTGGCTGGTAAGGATTGATGAATGCATGGTGGTGGTGAGGAGGTGGCGGTGGCATCGCCTGAGGAACCAGCAGGTGCGGAACAAACACCGGGTGTCCGTACGCTCCCTGTGGAGGTGGTGGTGGAGGAGTCATCAGCGAGTGCGCTCCTGGGACTCCAGCGTAGTTGTGCGGGAACAGGTCCAACATCGCAGCACCTGGAACTGGAGCTAGAGGTTGCGGAGCAGCCGGCTGGAGCTCGACACCCGACGCCTCGGCCGCAGAGAAGAATGCCATCACCGAAGGCGCAATCTCTGGGTTCGCAGCTGTAGCTGGTGCTGCTTCAGTCGCTTTTGGCTTGGTAGTAGCAACCTTCTTCGTAGGCTTCTTTTGTGGCTTTGGTTTCGGAGAGCTTTTGGTAACAGATCCGTCAGCAGGAGCAGCTTCGCCATCGGTCCATTTCTCAAGGAGCATCTGCATCTTGCTCGCGTCAGGAGGTGGCGGAAGCGAACTTGGGACTGGAGGTGGAGGAGGCACCGCAGGCACACCCGAGTTGGATGAAACGCGAAGCGCATTGCCGTTGTTGCTGGTTTCTTTCTTGCCGCTCTTGCGACCTGTGTCGTTCTTGCCCTTTGCCAGGATCTTGACCGAGCCATCGTTCGCGCGAGGCAGACCATTCTTACTCGCGTACTGTCGGTGGGACGCATCGACGCTTGAGGCGCTTCGCGCTCCTTGGCTTCCAGGTGGCGTTGACACGCAGATCACGTTGTTCCACGAGACAATCTTGCCGCGATCGAGGCTCACGGTTCCGTACAATGGCTCGCCGCCAGTGAACTTCTCGTCAAAGAGAACCTCGACGCACTTGCTGCTCACGTGGGTCGCGACAACGGTGCCTCGGTGGCCGAATGGGATGCCTCGTCCACTGATGTTGATGATGCGATCGCCGAGTTTCGGGGCACCAGGGTTCTTAGTCGCGCGTCTCGACACCTCACTACCTGTGAGGTCCTGGTTCACCAACGGGTTTGGACGGAACAAGTGGTGCGCTGGGATCAGCGCTTCGACTGGCTTTACCTGGTTCTGGGCTGCGTGCTTCTGTCGCTCCGTGGCTCGGAGCGCTCCAGCCGCTTCCACGGCTCGAATCGCACTGAGAGAGAGGTACTCGGACGTTACGGGGATGTGCTTCGAGTGCTCCTTGCCTCCCAAGTGCTGCTGCTCGATCCACACTTTCACCAACTCTGCCTTGATCTCAACCTCCTTGCCGTCTCGTACGCCAAAGAGATCCTTGCCATTGTAGCTCGTTCCGAACGGCAACTTGTCCAGCTTGCTAACAATGGCAGGGAACTCGGCCTTGTAGGCAGCGAGCAGCTTCACCGCGCGCTCTGAGTACTCCCACACAGTGTTGCTCCCGCTCGCTGCGCCACCACCACTGTCGCCACCACCATTACGCTGCGATTGCTGTGAGTCTTTCTTCAACGCCGCATCGTACTCGCCACTGCCCACGATCTTCACAATGTCGCCCTTCCGCCACACGTTCGCCTCTTCGCTCGCGTCCTTGTGTCCTTGCTGAGGGGAAGTGCGGTTCACAAGGCGGCAGTAGCCAGGAAGCAGTAGATCCTTGCGGAAGCGAATGTTCAAGCCAATGTCGAAGCCACCAGGGTTCACGTTCACATTGCCAGTCAACACGCCGAGGGTGGTGGTCGAAATGCCAAGCTTCTGCGCGACCAGGTACCCTGGGAAGTACTTGTCCGTGATCTTCTCCGCGACGACGTAACCGAACGGAGGCTCCTTGTCGATCGTGTTCACGCGCACTTTGACTTCGTTCTCGTCTTCGTCGCACGCAACCACCTCAGCAGTGCATCCGAGCCACTCGCCATTCGTGATGAGCGCAACAGACTTAGGAGGGAACCGCTCCGCGAGCGGGAGCTTCCCGGTTTCCTGGAAACGGTCATCGTGCAGCTCGCGGTTCACCACAGCGAGCTGGTATGGCACGAGCGCTTCCACGTCGCCAAACTTCTTCTCGATTGCGCCAGTCAGCGGGTTCGACACCATACCTTGCAGTGGGAGAACGTGCAGAACCGTCGAGATCCCTGTTTTCCCCAAATCAATGCCTCCGCTGCCTGGGGAGCCTCGTCCCGAGAGCAGCTTGACCACTTCGCTCTGCGCGTAGTACGCCCACGAGGTCTTCTCGTCGTTCTCGTACGGCGAGAACACGACTTCTTTCTTGCCCTTGGCGTTCTTCTTGCGACGGTACTCGCCAGCGAGGCTGCTGACGCCGACGACAAGCGCTTCGTGGAGGTTTGGCCAGTTCACCAACACGGTCTTCGAGATCAGATCCTGCGGCGGCACCGCCGGAGCTCCAGATTCGGTAACGCTAGTTGGCGCCACCTGGAGGATGAACGTCGCCTTCCTCGACGCCATGCCAAAGCAGTTCAAGCGAACGTGGTCAATGCGAACCGCTTCCAGCGGCACCGTGTACAGCGACGGGAACCCCGCAAGCGGCAACGTCACGCCATCCATCAGACGACTCTGGAACTGGCCGCCATGCACTGTGATGGGCGGCAACGTGAAGTCCTCGACGCGCGTGTTGCACACAGGGATGTCTGGGAACCCAGGCACACCTGGCAGGGACGACGGGAGCGTGTCCACGACGCTCAGGTCCAGCACGATGCGAAGCGGACGCATCTTGAGCGTGTTGCGTCGTCGCTCGGACTGCGTCAACCGGCTGTCAGGACAGTACTGCGCGATCGCTTGCTTCAGCAGCGTCACGTCGATGAACGGCAGGATGTTCACGCCCTCCCACGAGTTCTTCTTGCCCTCCATGTCGATGTCAAACGTCTCGGGGTAGAAATGCTTGATCGGCGACAACGGCGAGATCATGAGGAACCGGTACGGCTCCGGCACGAGGTGCGCGCTGGACGCCGGCAAGTTGGACATGAGCTGCTCGAACGGCAGCAGTGGACCGTCAGTCTCGGGGTCGTTGTTGAACTTGATCTTCGCAGCGATCTCGCCGATGTTCGTCAGGTCCGACACCATCGGCGCGTAGTGGTACGGGTAGAACCAGGACCAGGACGGCGGGCCCTGGAAGTAGTACGTGATGCACCACATGAGCGCCTCCATGTAGTGCTTCTTGATCTCTTCGAGTCCCTTGTTGTGTGCATTGCCGTCGCCGCGCGTGAGTTTAAACTTGCGCTCGTAGTATGCCCACTTGGTATCCTGGAAGCTCTGGCTGCCCGAGAGCTCTGCGAAGAGCTGGTGCTCTTCTTCTTCAGCTTCCAGCGCGAGTTTCGTCTCCAGTTCGCCGTCGAGGGCTTCGAGCAGCGCCTTCTCCTGCTCGTCTTCGTCTTCGTCGTCTTCATCATCCAGCAATGGCGGCGGGCGGTCTTCGTCGTCGCTGTCATTCAGCGCCAAGATCGCGTTCTGCACGAGGTCCTCGTTCACGTCGTGCGTGACGATCGGTCGCTCGTTGCGTCCGCCTCGCGGGCCGCCGCGGTGCTTCTTCTTGCTCTCTTCGATCGCGCGGTTGGTCAGAATGTCCTCTTCCTGGCTGCCGATCACGTGAAAGAGCTCTTGCAGGAGCTCAATGTTGACCAGTTTGCCGTTCTCGGTCAAGTACTGACCTTGGTGCTTCTCCAACAACTCCCTATAGACCTGTAAGAGCAGCGGGATCGCGTCTTCGCTGATCTCGAGCGTCGGGCTGTGCGGAATGAAATCGTTGCCGAGCAAGAACGTGAGCAAGATGAAGTCGTCGAGCATGCGCTCGCCGTCCAGTGGCGCCACGACGCGCATCTCCATCATGAGGTACTCGCGGAAGAGACTCAGATGCACGAGCTGCCACTGCTGTTCCTCGATCTGCTTGGCTTGGACCTTCACCTTGTGGCTGCCCCAGACCACGACCTCACGCACAAGCGTGAAGTGCGGCTCGTGGGTCATGGGCCCCAACAACATGAGGTCGGCGTCACTGCCGTACATGCAGTGGCGCACGTTCGCGCTGTAGCCGGGCATCATCTTGCGGTGGCGGATGAATTCGACGATCTTGTGCTCACCTTCGCCGGGCACTTCGCTGCCGGAGAAGAACACTTCGAGGCGCGCCCAGAGCGGGTCAGTCTTCATCTTCTGGCGCACAAAGTAGACCAAATGGTGCGACAGGTGCTCCAAGAACTCGGTGCCGGGCGTGATGCAGTTCGAGTCAAACTTGTCCTTCGCCTCGGCCGCGCCGCGGTTGCCGTTCTTCTCGTCCTCGAGCTTGATCTGCAGGTACTTTTCTTTCTCCAGCGTCTCTTGGCGGTCGAGCCCCGCGCGGAAGCGACGCGAGCGCTGCTGGTTGAGCTTGGCGCGCGGCGCGACGCCGTCGATCGCGATGTATACGAGCTGCTTGGGCTTGATGATGTGCGTGATGAGCCGGTCCATGTACGTGAAGATGTTGTGCAGCTGCGCCGCAAGGCCGAGCGTGGAGAGCGCGTCGCTGTCACCGCCGTCCGAGTGCGTGCAGTTGTGGATGATGCCGTTCATGTCGAGGTAGAACGCGTCGAACTCGGGCAGCAGCGACACGTCCGAGATCGGCTGGTTGATCAGCGGGTAGCGCTCCGACATGTAGCGGTAGAAGCGCGGGATGCCCATGGTGACTGATCTGCTGCTACTCTGTCTGTTGAAGCGTGATGCGGTGGTCTCTTGGTGCTGGCGATGGCGATGGCGATGGCTTAGCGCGCTTGACGATCGATTGCTTCTCACGTGTCTTGCTTGCTCTCGGTCTTGCGTTGTGAGCTGAGCTGCGTTGAGTTGAGGAGGGGGAGAGTTTGGGTTGGATTGGTTTTTGGTCGGTGGCGAAAAATGTGGCTTTGACGTCAAGGATGTGTTTTGTGTGAGCCACACAAGCAGCTCACAAAAGAAAAAGTGTAGTTGCTTTGTGGCTGTAGCGAATGTGTGTGTAAACCTGTTTATTGTGAGGGATACGAACCAATGCAGCCATGTCAATAGTCAGATCAACTTTGCAGTCTACCTGTATGCGTTATAAAGAGGTTGTATATAGCTGCTTACAAAAGCCAAGTCAGCTGTGCATCTCCATTTAAGTACGACCTACACTCACAAGGTGTATTTGTGAGTGCTGGTCGTTCTTCTAAATTCACTTACAACATCTGCGTCGTTGAAGAGAGCTTCAAGGTTGAAAATGTTCGTTTCAGGCCTGGACACGCTCCGAAATTGTCGCCAAAGAAAGTGACTCAAATTGTGTATTTGTAATAGCCGACCCTCTCACACGAAAAACAACAGAATTATCATCTATGACAGGTGTCTCTTTTTTGTTTGTATCCATAGCAAACATGAGGTTGTTTTTAGTGTGTGGTTTTTTGTTTGTACGAGAAAATTGGGTGTCTAGATCAACATGTGCTCTACAGTATATATGATTACTATGGACTTGCTACAAGCCAACCACCCGCAAGAGATTGCTTCGATCGCAAGTACTCGGGGGGATTGGCGCTCTGATTTACTATATAAGTAGCAATTATACGCGTCCGCAGTCCTCATCTCAACTACTAGTATCTGACTGGCTCGCAGAGTCTTCGCTTGAAGTAGTTCTATTCGCGCGACGACTTCCAGCAGACCCCAGCGCCAAAATGTCGTCGGTCTCTCGCTGGGCATCGAGCTGCCTCCACAGCGACACCAGCTCGCTGGGCATCGAGCTGCCTCCACAGTGACACCAGCTCGCTGGTTGCCATGAGATCCTCAGGTTCAGACTGTTGCTGCTGATCTGCTGCGGTGGACACTGGAGCAGGTCGTTTGCGCTCTCTCCGGAGCCCCAGCACTTTGCGCGCGCTCTTCTCGTGGTGCTGCTGGGCGTGGGTCTGCACCTGGCGCACGGAGCGCGTGGCG